>OZ010571.1:156973317-156998317 GCA_963932145.1 Acanthosepion lycidas
CTGTTAGATGCTATGGCAACAACCTGACTTTAGTTTTATTTCAAAATCCATTCTATATTTTGTTTTGAAATTTGATATAATCTTATTGTAAAGAGAGATAACTGCAAATAGGATGTTACATCTCGTAGAAGTAGAGATTTTCAAATACAAATGTCTGCCTAAGTGATTCAAGTGTTCATTATAATAGGTATACATTCAGAGTTTTCCAAGAGGGTTGTATGAGACAATTGAAATAAAAACATTACGTTAAACTTAATAAATAATGGTAATATTATCCGTTTCCTAATAAGGAAACATTCGGAATTCATTGACCCAGCAGCTAGTGATACTTTCGATTGAAATTTATAAAATATTTCTCTTAAAAATGATTCCGGAAAATAGATTTCTCAAGTCCACTAACTGTTATCATAATCATATCGACCCACACCGCGCAGATTTTTTTGTTAAAAAGCTTTTATTTCTGGTTGAAAAAGGAGTACAAAATGAAGTTTTCCCATTTAACAAATACTTGAGTGTATTGGTTGTTTTTTTGAGAGAAATTTATCCGTTAGTTTTCACGGGAGGAACGAGAAAACCGAGTTTTAAACCTCTATGTCAGGCCCCGTTTTTGCAGCAAGGGCTGTGTCTAGTTTTTCTTTGCTGGGTGTTTCTAAGGGAGATTTCTCCGCCGGTTTCCACGGGAAGAACGAGAAATCTAACGTCAAGCTGTGAAGACAGGCCTCGTCTTCTGCAGTGAGGATTGTGTGTAGCCCTTCGATCTCGGCTGCGGCCCTCCCAGATTACGTCAGCCTTTCCTAATCACGTCGGCGGTCAACAATAAAATGTGGCTGCCTTCCAGATCACGTCGGGGTCACCAATGAAATATGGCGGACTTCACTATATTTATTTAACTTAGATTAGAAAACCAAACTGACGTGAAGAAAAAGAGGATAAGCCAAAAACATAATTACACATAAAATTTGTATTTAACAAGATGTACAAACAAGGATGTGAAAGAAAAGCATGCATTGAGTAAAACAAGAGTTGTCTCTCTTTATCTATCAATTGTTCCAAGGTTCACTGAAAGAAATAAGGTTGTAATAGTTTCTGGTAATAAATGTTTTTAACAGTTTTGCTGTATAAGAAAAAAATTATGTGAGTATAGGGAATATTCAGCATGTGAGTGATGGTGTGAGTGAGAAGATTGGCGCATGTTTTCAACTGTCGCGGTATATAAGTGGCCATCGGCTCCGAAAGCGCTGCGCGGGAAGAATCACTCTTCACGTGCAGACAATATGATTGGTTAGCATTGACCAATCAGCGAGCGAGCTTTGTGGAGACTCACAAAAAGCTTCTGCGATCCGATTCTCCCAAAAGTGCACGAAATCGACTACATGAAAATATAGCGATTATAAAATTGTCGCATTACAGGGTAGTGTTGATTTTATTATCCAATGAATGCTTCTTGTTGTATAATTTGAATTTGTGTATGTATGTATGTATGTGTGATGATGATCATCATCACTTATATATATATATATATATATATATATATATATATATATATATATATATATATGGGTATGCGCGCACGCAATTGTACATCATGCTGCACTTTATACACAAAAATTGATTTCAGTAATATTCATTACCCAGAAAGTAAGTACCATTTTAGAATGAATGTTATAACTTATTCTATTCTGATCGAGTTCAACGTTCAATAAGGAGGACTTCAGAGTCGACGGTGGAAATGAATCGGGGAAAAAAATGAATCGGGGAAAAAAATGAACCGGAATTCACGTGTGAGAACTTTTTCAAAAGTGTAGTAATGGCAAACATAGAACTGGAAAAGCGCCGTTTTGTGTAAGCGAAAATGAGTGAACGAAAGTAAGGAGAGGTGCCAGATGTCACGCGTGATCAAGAAAAGACAGTCAAAGAAGGATTTAAGAGTTGAACTCGAGACTGTAAGTGGATATTGGAAACTAAGCTCACGAAAAGATCGCAGTAACGATAAGAAAGTGAATATCTGGGCAAAGTTTCCATAAAAAAGAAAGATGTTTATTGGATGAAAGTCTCCACCGAAAAGCAAGTGATTTTCTCTTGTCATTGTCTCGTCCTTGTCGGTCTCATTAATTCAAAGCAGCAGCTAACAAACACGTGTCGACATTGAACTGTTTTTTCCCCAAGAATTCTTATCTCGAAATATACTTAACTCGTAACATATAAAATACTCTTCTCGTGTAATTGGGAAATAAAAGGCAAATATACCACTCAAGATAGTTATGTCAGTTTTCTTTTCTGTAGAGTCGGTACCTACAGTTGAAACAAAACAAAAAATCCGTTATTATTCACTTTTTTCGCATTTTTCAAATGATACATGACCTAGTAGTATAATTTTAGTACTTCGTATGTCCATTCCACAAAGTCGTTCCTTGCAAATCGACCACAGATTCTCGATTGGATTTAAATCAGGACAGTTCCCGAGCCAGTGTACTTTGTCTTTCTTTGGTAAGGCTTGCCAGTGTGTTCGTGCAGCTTTACGATTTTCGTACGCTTCCTTGTGTAACGTCCATCGCAGACAATGACCGTATAACAACCAGTCGACAGTCGAGAAATAGTGTCTGGGCATGATAAAAATCTGATCCAATCACGGATGAGGCGATATTTTTCAAGGAAAACAAATTTCATCATACACCCCGAAAATAGATCCATATTACTGCACCCCACTGCAAATGACCTAATCTGAGGAAAAAATAGAAATCGATTACACCCTGTCACTACAGTAAATCTAAAACTGACCGTATAGTGAAAGAAAGAAAACTAAAGCGATTGTTTCAATTAATTTACACAAGGATGTAAATAAGATAAGTATATATATATCCATAGAAAAGTAAGTGGAAAATACTGTTGAGTATTTAGTATGTAGAGTTTATCACAGGATAGATACAAAAAACATTTTCCTCTTTGATCAAAAGTAGGCAAATTTCTGTACAAAACAATCTTGAAACGCACAAGCAGATGTGGAATTTTGATGTGAAATCTTTTAAAAGTGAACAACTCTCCTCCATTTTGTTTAATATTCAGATGGTAACTACCGATGCGTCAGTGCTTATCGTGCTCCGAATATTATTACAAAATCTGATCGATATCCTGTATCGAATGTCAACTCATTTACTGCTACTAAAATTCCCAACAAACGCTATTTTTTATAGACTTAATTGAGGAGCCTAAAACAACAGGAAGTACACTTTGGAGACTGAATATAATATATGCATTTCGGATTAAAACAAAAACAATATTTCAACGCTTTATGGACAATTATTTACTAATGAAGAATTTGCATTTGTGTATTTAGATGATACTTTAATGAGTTAGGTCCCCTGATACAGACCATTGGCTGTCGTATCAGCCAGCAGCTAGAAGCAGCCGACCGGAGCCGATAATTGATGCTGTTAAAGAAACTTTCATTTGTTTCCTTTTCCTTCTTGTTTTCTATCTTGTTTTGTTTCTTTTCGTTTGTTTGTTGTTTTTTTACTTTCATTCTGTATCGTTTTTTTTAAAACATATTGGGTAATATTAATACTTCGTCATAAGATAAGAATATGACTTGAATACCATTATATTTAGTGATGACGAAAAGTGCATGAAAAAAGACTTAAATGGAATATTTAAAATTTTAAATGAAAACAAGTTTTAAATTTTGTCAAAATGTACCTTTGATGCTTCTAATTCAGATTCTTTGCATTATAATGTGAGTGAAAAAGGGAGTTTTATGCTCTGATAAAAAAAGTAAATCAAATGAATTTCCATATCTAAAAGACTTTAAGAGTGATGGGGTGATGGTCTTATCGGAAATTAACCCCAATTCTACCAAAATATTACTACCTGTATTTGAATGTATAAGATTATTTCCCAATTGTTCTTTTGAATTATCTGATACTGAAAATGATTAATTTAACTAATAATTGTATTAATACAATTATTAGTTAACCTCGTAGTTTAAACTCATTAAATACCTACTTACTCACTGACCTTGGCTAGTACCTTGTCAGTGAGACGTTACATCATCTAATTGTTGGAAAACCAATTTCTATTCTTTTCATTTCAAAAAGTTTGACACAAACTCAGGTTCGATGTTCGACTGAGAGTTGCTCGTACCTGATTTACAAATGTCCCACAGTTAATGCTAACTCTCCTCAACTTCGCTTAACTCCGCTTATTTACATAAATGAACAAGTCCATTATGTCCCATATGACAATGTGATACAAGCAAATACCTGCGACCAGCGATAAATCATGTCTACACAAGCTAATGTTGAAGAATTAACATTTTTACTAACCTTAAAGAATTTTCAGTGCCAGATAATAATTCTCAGGTAGTATGTGATGTATTCACTTTTTATCATAGACCTTTTATACTGTAAGCTTTGTGCAAATCTATTTTAAAAGCTATTAATCACTGTCTTATGCGGGTACTAGTTGATCTATAAAGTTATTTAAATTTAAATATTATTCACAAAATATTTATAAATGAATAAACGAGTTCTATAGAGAGTGTGTATATTGCCAACAGTCAAAAATTACATAAACAAGATCTCCCATCCCAAAGTTTCAATTGTTTTTATTACCTTGTCCATATAGATATTTTTGAACCACTCCCTTCAGTCCGTAATGATTTGGATCTATATTTAAACCATTATAAATATATTCGTTGAGCTGAGGCTCAACCATATGTTAAAATGAATGTGCAATCAATATTTAGTGTTCCTGTTCACATCTTGACAGAGAAGGGAAGTCAATTTGAAAGGGAGTAGTTTTTAGGAATACGATAAAGTTCCAGTTTTCATAGACTGAGAATAATTGCTTACACATAGAATAATTAAAATATCAATTATAGATTAAGAAACATACCTCTCAGCATTAACAATTGTTTTTATCATTTCACCAGAAGCAAGAAAATAAGGTTATTGAATGTGAGAGAATGTGAGAAAAAGATAAAATTATTTAGGAGTGAGAAAAAGGAACAGAAATTAAGAAGACATCGATTGATATTGTATTTAAATTTTTGAAGATCAAATTTAACTGGAAAGCAAGAAGCTGGAAGAGAGTTCCACGAGCGAGAAATATAAGAGAATAACCTGTGAGCATAGAACTTACGGTTAAATCTAGCCATTTTAAATATAAAAGAATGAGACCTTACCGCCAAACTAGTACTGCGCTTAAATTTCATAAAGTCAACGTATCAAAAAAGAAAGCTCGCCAGAACAATAACCATGAAAATATTTATCGAAAAAGCACAGGGAATCTATATTATGGCAGTGGGAAAATGACTAAAGCCGAGATGCCATGTCAGGACAAATAAATTTGCAGATTCTTCTTTGTATTTCATCTAGACTTTCTAAGTACATAGCAGAAGCAACATACCAGATGTGACAGCAATATTCAATGGACGGACTAAATAGACGAGTAAGATAGATTTTGGCGATAAAATTGCCTAGCACGACACAGTGAACCAATTTTCCTAGCAACAAACCTAGAAATTGGTTCAATATAATTGTGAAACTCTGTTAAGGAATTGCAAAAACAAAAAAGACAATAGAGTTAAGTACTGGAAATCTCATTTTTGAATCAAACCGACTCACACAGACGTTGACTTATTTTTGTGCATTTTCTAGGCCCCGATTTGAATTTCCACATTCACATATATTAACCAATCAACGACACCATATGAAACGTGCTATAGTCTACGAATTTTCAAACAACAATTTTTATCGTCTGTTATAAAAATTTGAAAGTTCATTTCAGAAAATGATCAACAATATTTTCCATTCTTAAAATAGATATTTAAAAATCGTGAAAATATTTATTAACCAATAAACTCTGAGTTTAGTAAAATCTAACTTTTAGATTTCTGGAGCCTTTTCATTCCTTATAAATATTCGCGGCGTTAAATTAGTTTCAGTTTTTTAGTTTTTCGTGAATCTTTCACCAGGATTGTTCGTCCGTTGAAATTCTCAAACCTTAATTAATTTTGTTCACATTTTCGCATATTTATTCGAGTATACTATATTACAAAAAAAGTCTTAGCGATTTTGAGTTAAGAAACATAAAAAAAAAAACGTACGAACGGATTTCTGAGACCTTACTACCTATCGTCTGCCAACTGCTCTGAAATTACACGCATACATAAAACTTCGTAAATAAGTGATATACTCATCCTCGCGTGAAAACGTATTCTGTTTTTTATCATTTGATTCAGTTGTATTTTAAAGAAAGACAAACAAAAATATTTTTGTGCGAGATTTTTTCGCAAAGAATATTTGTAATTCATTTCTTTCAATTTCAATGAAAACTAGTACTCAATAATAAAAATTTATTAAGATTTGTAGAGCCGTGTTTTAAGATCGTTTATTTCTTCGTTTTCACATGCCTAAACCGCTATAAATAATCTTACCACTTCATGTCAGCGGGAAACGTTAGCCCGAGAATGCGCAATGAGTCACTCTGCTGGAGGTTAGCAGCAGTCATGCTGATGGAAGGAAAAAAGACTCTCTAAGGCGATTAAAAGAAATCAGTTTCGTTTTGGGGGCATTAAAATTAACAAGCCATTTCTTATCCTAGTTAATCCACACATTGTCGGTCTTTTTTTGAGATCAGCGCCCATTTTGACCTTATCGAAACGATCAGACTTACTGTTAAGACAGAAGTGAATAGTTGTGTCATCAGCATAGATACCGAGTCGAGAACTGATGACATCAGGAAGGTCGTTGATGAAAAATAGGAACAAAGTAGATACAAGGATAGAACCCTGGACGGGGGCATTTCCTTTAATACAAAAAGATCTAGAATTATACTCTTCGGTATCCGCAGGCCACCTAATAACTCATAGCTTTCACGCTTTTATGCTGTAACTGATTCGTCAATAATAATTCTCCAACAGTTAATCAACGGATGCAACGACAAGAAATAAAAAATGCTGTAGATAATATTTCAATCAATAATAGTTTCGGCACAGATAAGAGTGATAGCAGTGTTCAAAGATAAGATACATACAATTCTAATTTAGATAATAAATGCTTCCATTAGATTCAAAATTTAAAATAATTCAAATAATTTAAACAGAGATGAATGTAGTAATTCTGAAAATGTAATAATTAAAATAACTAACGTGTGAAGATTTCAGAGTATATAAAAGAATCCACACAAAAAGAGAAGGAACATATACCAAAACGACACGATAAAAATAAACTAAACTAAGAAATTTATGAACAAACTGAAAAACAGATGACGAAGTATGAAATTCTAGATGAAACTGCTCTATAATTCTAATGACACTGTAATAAACGTTAAAATATTTGGCTAGACATACATGCGTCAATAACCGTGTCAGGAGCAGGGGTCCGTTTTCAGATTTTAGGTATGCTTAAAATGAAAAAAGCGAGGGAGTATACGTACTGTGAATTTGAAGAGGTTAGCTTTTTTTCATTGACTGAAGAGATGCTGATGATAGCACTCAGTTCACTGGACGCATATGGTGTAGACAGTACACCTCACTCGCTTGCTAATTCACCAGCAGAGTAAATTCAACTTTTTCTTCATTCGTTACAGAGATTCTTAAGAACACTCCTTGAAATTTTCTCTGTAGAAAAATGTTCTCGATAGAATAAACACTTATCTCTCGTTTGGTTTCACCCTTTTCTTTGTCTATTTTCTCAACGAGCTATATACTTTTAGTTTTTTGTTCAACACACGACCCGTGGCTTAATAACAACAACATAAACATACATAAATCAAATAACTCACCCAATCTACATGACAGTTTTTCTTTGATTTTTCTTCTGTAAACTATAGGTAATTACATTTATTAAAACGTATGAACTTTCTCCAAATGAGAATTTCTTTAAAAAATTAAAACAAAATTGTTTATTATGAAAAGATAAATCGACAGAAAATCAATTTGTTGTAAAAATGTAAATAACTTTCCCTTTTAAATTTCCCCGTAATTATTCAAAATTTATTTACTAATCGGGTCTATGACAAAATACTAAAGCTGCCATAAGGTCACCTGTATGTAGAGGCCGCTGTGATATTTGCATAACCAGTGGTTCTTGTGTCGGGATCCGTCTACCCAGGTTTTTGTTTTTTATCTAACTGTAAGGATTCGAAACATTTAACAACAACACATCTTTTAAATGCAACATGAAAAAGGTTATTTTCTGAACGAAAAGAAGCAGAAGAATGTCATTTATAGATTCTTCTCAGAAATATGCAATAGCAAGAAAATGTTCAATTTTGCTTGCGGTCAAGTTTGTTTTATAAAGTAATTAAGTGTTCTTAGTGTTGTGTGAAATGTGTAATCAGACTTACTTTATGACGGTCAGCCTAATGTGTTTGTAAGTTCCTAGACAAAGGCTTAGTAGGCATTTGCTGATTAATCCCTTCTACAAGTCCTTAGTCGGTGTTTGCTGACTCTCTCTCTCTTCCATTGTGTGTGTATGCACGTTTACATAAAACTTGCCTCCGAAATTTTTATGAGCCTCGTGAAGCTTCTATTTTTGTATCCGTAGGGGGGTGGATTCAAAATCGAATTTTACATACGGGTGTGAACTTTTTGAATCCAAGGTTTTCATTGGTTAGAAAATAATTTCACACTGGCTCCCGAAAATCTTTTTCTCGAATTTGCGGGTGTTATTATTGTTATTTCTAAATGGTCCATAAATAACACGTGGTATGTCTACAACTACGTCCCCCAAGTATTTTGGCGGTATTTACCCTTGTAATGGTTGTTTATCAAACAAAACCTTCTGATGGGATGTTATTGCTTGGAAAATATATATAGGATTTAATTCCTATACCGGTATTCTGTGTCACATCTTTTGGGGAATTGGTTAATCGAGAAGAATGAACAAATTTGAGTATATTTAACAACATGATGTACGAAAAGTGGATAGAAAAAAAAAAGAATGGCGAAACAGTAACAGAATAACAAAGGATTTATTATTATTGATTGTATATTGTAATAAATAGAAGGAAATTACAATTCTGGAGATTTCGTATGAGTTTAAAGATGTTCACTTGGAAAGTTAATCAGTATTTTTAATCAAACTGAGATTGACCTATGACGCGTACAGATTTTTTTACGAATCATGATCAGCGAATATTTGAATATCCGCATTGCCGTGAAAGATTTATGATTCAGACTAAAGTAAACTCATGTGTATCTATGTGACTCATGGGAAGAATATCCTTTTAGCATAAGTAGCCATCATCATCACTAAAAAAGATTATTAGTTTTTATTGCTATTTACTTTTATAATTGTTTAAATTAAGAACCCAGTAAATGACTAATAATGATTGGCAAAGATCTAATAAAGCATAAATTCAATCCTTTCTTTCGTTTCACTTTATTTTGGCAAAATCACGATTTTATAATTAAAAAAAATCTCTTATTGACTATTTGAACTTCCAGTTATTTTGTTTTTGTGTTCAAATCAAGGATGTTCTGAAAACAGTGACGATACTGTGCCACGGAGTAATAATGAGTAAAGAAAGACGAAAGCCGATACGTACGTAGATTTGATTCGTGTACGTAATGCGTCCAACGTGTTGCCGCGAAAAAGTCGATTTTATTAGTAAGCAAACGAACAAAGTAATATCTCGCACTTTCCTTACAATTTATATAAAATGCGGGTCTTTTTATAAATCCTGACAGTTCCATTTAATTAAAAATTATGATTAATCAGAAAATTTAAATAGGATATATATATATATATATATATATATATATATATATATATTTCCTATTTAAATTTGGGAGAAGAGGATTCATACCTTTCCCAAGGGTATTAGCACGTAAGTGAATATAATGGATTCGACTGGAATTCGAACTCGGCTCTCCGATTCCTCAATCCAAGCCGATATCCATATATATATATATATATATATATATATATATATATATATATATATATATATATATATATATATATATATATATATATATATATATATATATATATATATATATATATATCCCCTCTTCTTCTCCCTCCAGCTATGAGTAAAATAGCAGGACAGAATGGCTTCTATAGCCTTGGATAGCAGCTGGTCTAGGAGAAGGACAACTCTGAATTCAAAACGTGCGGAAAGTCGTTTGGGAACCTTGTGGCATTCAGTGCACCAGGTCTCTGTATTCGTCCCTCCAAAAAGTGTGGATGGTCCTGCACGAGACCTAACCCACCACTATAATCTAATCTCATGTGCCGGTGTCGGGCTGTTGGTTTCCTGGAAACTCATACATCGAATCTCGACGGGAGAGTCGATCATATATATATATATATATATATATATATATATATATATATATATATATATATATATATATATATATATATATATATATATATATATATACAGGGCGTCTATAAAGTTCATGTGCACTTATAAGTTATAATTTTTTTTAAAGTGCACACGAACTTTATGGACACCCTGTATAAGTATGTAAGTATACATAACTATGGATATATCATCAGTTGAATAGTATCAGTTTTTCCTTAATATTCCTTACCAGATTGCAGGTGTGTGTTTATAGAAGTTAGGAATAAGCTTAATCTTTTTTTTTTTTTTTTTTTTTGAATCAATTCTCCCCAAGCAAGGCGATAATGTCATTGAGATGCAAGGGGTTAATGAGAATGAGAAGATTTTAGAAGGAATCGGAAACCCAATCCTAAACAGGAAAGTAGGGATAAACCTCTACTCCTGTTCAAAAGACTGTGGCGGAGTGCTAACCGGATAATAAGCGAACCTATCTATCTATTCTTGTGTTATAAATCTTTTTGTGCAAAAGAAATATCATAGAAATTATCCTAAAACAGGCGCTAAAATTTTATAGACATTGAATATCAGTTCATGGTCATAAAAATATTACAATTCACGTGTTTTCAGATGCGGCCATAAGAAAGAACAGACACTACGTAGTTGCAGAAAACAATTTTTAACTAATCTGAAGCGAGTTAAAAAAAAAAAAAAAAAAAAAAAAAAAAGAAAAGAAAAGAAAAGAAAAAAGGTATTTGCATAGAGCCTTTTGGATTTTCCAAGTGTCGATTTTTACTTACAAGGGTTACAAGTTCAAGACTACGTATCAGTCGCGACCAAAATATCTCCACCAGAACTTTTTACAGACTTATTCCAAATCGACTGAAATATATAAATTATGTTCGTTGCAAACTTCTCAAATGCCATATTCAACACACATTCAGCAATGACCGAAACTTGGTTTGTAAAAATGTAAATTAATTAGTTTAATGTTTATATTTCTTTTCTTTCTTTCTGTAATTTGTACCCCTACACATTTACCCTCAACCCTGGCTTGCAATTAGGATTTCAATTCGTACCATTTGCTTTTCTCTCAGTTATAGTTTCTTTATGACATTCGACATTTTCCGATTTGTGCTGATCAAATTAAATATTTTCTACATTTACTCTGTTAATTCCGTAACAAAACGGTAACATTAATTTCAAATTAACGGCTTTTTCTAAACAAGAGCCTCATAAAATCGCTTGAAAAAAGAAGTTAGTTTTCCATTGGGTTTAGGTTGGAAAGATAAATTCTATGAGACTGATCGCTGAAAAGTTGAAGCAACACAAAGACGACGCGAGACAACTATTTTATTCAAAACTGCCTCTTGATCTATTTGCCCCTAGCATTCACTAGTGCAACCAGATGTAATTACAATCATCACCATCATAATCAACAAGGTGGCGTGGCAATAAGCAATATAAAAGGAAAGGACTCACTGCCTCTTTCCCTTTTTGCTTCATAATGAAGTAGCGACATTTTGGGACTCTTAACCCGCCAAGAGAAATTTCTTCCCTTAGCAAGCCAACTTCTTAATTTCACCCAACTACGTGGTGCATCTCTCTCTCTCTCTCTTTCTCTCTCTCACACACATACAAACACACACACATTACAACTAATCACATAAATGTATTTTCTTTCCTTTTACTGAGTTCTGTCTATCTGTGTACACACAAGTATATTTTATCCCGAGCTATGTTCTATGTACAAAAATATGTAAAACCCATGTATGCATAGAATATATTTATTTTGAAAGAGATGAACTATGTTACAAAGTGGTAACGACTCTCCGCTACATGTACGACCTAAATTCACATGTAGAAAAATAACAATCAGTAATCATTTAGAGAGAGGTGTATTTTTACGAAGGCCAGATGATTTGTGTAAAGATTGTTACACTTTTATTTCTAACCCCCCAAAATTTGTGAAAGATCCATTTCCAGTTCATGTAAAATTATTTTTTCTTAAATACTGACCAATGAGTGACGTGGTCTGAAGCTGTAGTAACAAGCCGAATGGGGAAGGGGCTTGTGAGCCTAATTTTCTGAATAAATAGGCCTCAGGTCAGTGAACGGAGAAGAAGACATTTTGACAGCAAAGGGACAAGGCAGGTCAGCATCATGGCAGAAGGCATTTGACATCAAGAAGAGATCATCAAAGAAGGCACCAGTTACCGGTCAGCTACAGAGAGACTAAAGAATTTTGAAGTTCAAGTGAACATTCGTCTGTGGTTGGACAGCCAAGAACGAAAAGAATTCTAAGAAATTTTCCCAAACACAAACTGTGTGAATGTAAAAGAGACTTTTAAAAAATTACTGAAAAAATAAACTTTATAATTTCTCATTTTCTTAAAATTATAAATTATATTTAAAATATTTTTAAATAAACATTACTTACTTTCTACGCCAAAAAAAATGTAGTTTAAAAATAAGGCAAAGCAGGTCTTAACATTTTGTGCCAATTGACAAATGACGAGTGATGATTTCGTTGCGGAGGAGTAAGTTATAAAAGAAAAAATAAATATTTCAGAAGGTGCATTTTGGTTTGCTGCGTGAAAATATACTTCTTCACAAACATTTTTAATTTGAGTATAACACAAGGTCAATTAACAACAAAAGTAACAAACAACAATATTTCTTCTTTTTTTTTTTAATCAAGAGTAAAGCATTTATATAACAAATGTTCACAATATGTGAAAGAGAATATTTCTAGGATAGATAGAAAATTTGTTCTGTGTTCCTATTGAAAGAAGGATTAAGTAATTGATCAGTTCAAATGAAATAATATTTTCATATTCAAATTTGTGTCAAAGATAATACTGGAGATTAAGTAAAAAAAAATGTCTCCCTCCATCCGTCGAATAGTGAATGTTTTTGTATGCAATTGTAATTGATAAATTAGTTATTGATGAATATCAAAGGTTGAGTTTGTGTTTAAAAGAATAACTTTTAAGTTTACTACCTTTGAATAAATTGTTCGATAGATATTAGGAATCTTTTAGCTGCATGATGATTTGCTTGAGGTCAGTGGCGTAGCTAGAGTAAACGTCACCCCGGGCGGTTCGCTCAAATGTCACTCCAATGACCCCGATTCACCCTATGCTGAATGGTTAGCTGTAGCTAAATTTTCATACATGCTCTACTTCTACTTTACTCTACTGGCCGGTACGTTACTGTTTACATGTATGATCCCAGACAAAATCCAATACCACAAAATAATCAGTTCAAATCAAAAGATTTTTAAAATGCAACTGTTCACTTTCAGAACAACTAAATACAAAACACGGCAATACACAAAAGAATGACATTCGATACTAGGGTCTTAGAATGAATGTTTTCTTGTTTTCATTGTGGCAAACTGGTCAATGACATTGTCAAAATCTGTTTGTCTTGTAAGCTCGTTTTCAATGGTCAGCACAGCCAGATCTAACAGTCTCGACTGGCTCATGGTTGATGTAATTTTCTGTTGCTAATTTTCCGGTGTCCAATTTTCCGTTGCATCATTTTCTGGGTACCATTAAATTATCAATGATGTTTGAAAGTATTTTACTTGACAAAAATGTTCTATTTGATTTTTAAGCATTTTTCGGAACATTGTAAATCAACTTTTTCTTTTAAAGGTTACCTAGAGAATTAATGCAAAGTTTATTTTTTTTGTTTTTCTTTATACAAGTAAAATAAATTTACATCGTATTTTGATGTTATTATGGTTTTAGTTTTAGTCATAATTTAAAAACAATAAATATTTATCATTAGTACCAATAATGGAAAATTAAGTTAAAAAATTAAAAGCATCGTTTTTGGAATCGGAAAATAGTCACAAATTTTTCCGATTCCGATACCATTTCCAATACCCCAAAAAGTTCCGATTTTTCCGATTTTCGAATCCGATTCCGATTAATCTAAACTAATTAATTAGTTAAAACTAAAACACCATATCATCCGATAAAATGTTACAACAATGTCTCTTGTTAGTAACCAAGATTGTAGCAACTAAACACATGAAAGCTGAAAACATTGCTATTTTTCCTACTCACAAATTTCCCGACAATATCAGAAAATTTCTGACGGGGGTACAAAACTGGCGGGTCATAAATTATTTCTGGTGCGTCATATGCCCGAATGCGAAACCCTGTGTCTCCACCACTGTTTTCAGACTATTTTTGGCACCTTAGCCTAGTTGAAAAATTTTGTTTGTTGTCACCCCTCCTGTGCTGGCCCCCGGGGCGAACCGAACCCCCCCCCCCAACCGTTAGCTGCGCCACTGGTCTAAATCTCTCCTGTTTCTTAGTCTGTCTCTGAGTTGGGAAAGGGGTATTTGATCCTCCTCCTCCCACTCGTTGGACTCTTCGTCTTGTTTAGGGTGCCTCTTTTTAGAACCCTTGACTGCTTGATTGGATCTCCTCGTTTTTCTCTTCCTTTTCTTTGGACATGGGGGTGCGACGGTGACATCACAGGGTCTCCTCTGCACCGATTCAGGCGACGACTGAACACCGCTGATCCCCGCCGCGGGTTCTAACTCCGTCACTCGGATCGTTTCGTCTATCTGGCTAAGTCGATCTATCTCTTCATTTTCCTCGGAATCCTCCTCCGTATCCATTTCTTCCGGCTCAACCAGAGTTACCTTTCTTGTCCTTGTCTTCTTAGGCCTCGGCTCGCTCATTTCCTGGTTAGCTATTTCATCCTTCTTCAGATCATTGGCATGGACCCTCCTTGCTCGTCCTGCCACTTGATTTCATATTACATATGATACTGGACCCGTTTGCTCTTATATCCGGTAGTACGGTTCCCATCTTTGGTCCAGCTTCCTTTCTCTCTGCTGGATTTTATAGTAGACAGGGTCTCCAACCTTCAATTCTACTACCTTTCTTTCAGCATTGACTCTCTCATTTCTTCTCTTCTGTGCCCTCTTTATTCTTCTTCTGGCCTGTACAAATATTTTATGTTGTTCCAGCAACAGCTGATGACGATCTTCCCCTCTCTCTACCTCCATCGTCCTGTGGGCCCGGTTCACCATCATAACTGGCACCAATTCAGCTGCCTCCACCACCGCCTCACACAGAGTTACCTCATTCTCTTCTCGGCCCTTCCCTTCTACAGGGACCAATTGCAGGGTTCCTTTTCCTATTCTCTTCCCTGTCATCAGACTACCCTTGCCCGACACCGCCGTTCTGGGGGGTAGCTTTATATCTTCCTCCACCACTATTGTTATAAATTCTTCCGGTGGGCATCCCAATGGCGTTCTCTCGCCATTTACTACCAGCACAGTGGGGTTGAACTCTATCCGAGACCTCTGGCTCTGGAGCCAATCTTCTCCAAGATTGCTTCCGTACACAGGTTGGGGGTTACGTATGGGATACTTTTCAATTTTCCAACCCTCACAGAGAGCGAGCTCGCCATCCCTCTTATCTCCAAGGGGGCTCCGTCTGCCTGTGTGACCTCTATGTCCGCTTCCTGCAACCCATTCTTCTGTTTCGCCCGCCTGTATGCTTCCTCCCTCAGCAAAGAAACAGACGCTCCTGTGTCTATCAGAACTTTAATTGCCCTACCCCCTATTTCTTCCCTACAAGATAGCTCCTTCTCTTGCGTCAGCGAAGAGAATACTTTGGCATTCCTTTTCCTGGGTTCCCAACTTTGGGTCATCCCAGCCATAGGTGCCGGTAGCAACAAATTCCTTTCATTCTTCTCACATGGGGGAGTTCTGCGTTTTTTGCACCTGGGCGGTCCCGGCTGGACCTCTCCCAGTCTCTTGCGGCTGTTCCTAAGAGCACAATTCCTCTTCAGGTGCCCTGGTCTCCTACAAAACTAACGCCTTCTTGTTGGACAGTTAACCGCAAAGTGGCCCACCTGACCACATACCCAACATTTTACGCTTCTTCTCTTTAACTGGGCCACCCTCCCTCTTATTCCTGGGGGACCTGCCCTCTTCCTAAGTGGCTCTCCTGACCACAAGTCCAACGTTTTACTTTCCTTCTTTTTAAGTGGGCCACCCCACCTCTTAATTCTGGGGTGGCCCGCTGGCTTTTCCCTGGTTCTGTCTTTTGGGCTCGGCCTTCTTTAACAATATCGGTGGGGCACCTTTTCTTAATCCGCACCACTTGGCTAGGTGTCCCTTCTTCCCACACCCAGTACATTTATCCTGCTCAAAGTCTGTGGTCAAACCCCACTTCGTCGGACAGTCTGCTGCTCTGTGGTCCTCATATCCACATGTCCAGCAGACCAGCCCGTATCGACCGGGCGTGGGCTTATAGAACCCATGCCTTGTCGACCAAGCCTTTCTTTTGGGATCATCCTCCCACATCTCAGGCTCCTCCACCTCTAGCTTGACCCTTCGATTCCCAGCTCGCCACCAACGTCTGGTTACCGAAGTAACTGCTTTGATTTCTAGTCTAACCTAAGATCAAATCACAACGTGTGTAGGTTAGACTAGAAATCAAAGCAGTTACTTCGGTAACCAGACGTTGGAGGCGAGCTGGGAACGAGCTGATACCGAATCTAACCAGATTCCCATCTGAAACAGCCAAGGGTTAGAACGTCACATTTGGCGCCGCGACCAATACCAAGTCACATTGGTCGTCACAGGATAGAACGGGGCAGAGAGGCCGGGGTGACGTCACAAAAATAATAAATATCTATCGTTAGTACCAATAATGGAAAATTAAGTTAAAAATCGTTTTTGGAATCGGAAAATAGTCACAAATTTTTCTGATTCCGATACCCCAAAAAGATCCGATTTTTCCGATTCTCGATTCCGATTAATCGTCCCAGCACTAGTAGATATATTCAAAAGTATATCGCTCACTCAATGGAAAATTGTATCTCATCGAATTGATACACAGGCAAGACTGAAATTGTTGCTCTTTTGGCTTCGTATTTCACTTTGTTGTTATTAATGATGCAGAGTTAAAACACCATATCATCCGATAAAATGTTAGAACAATGTCTCTTGTTAGTAACCAAGATTGTAGCAACTGAAACACATGAAAGCTGAAAACATTGCTATTTTTCACAAATTTCCCGACAATATCAGAAAATTTCTGACGGGGGGACAAAACAGGGGGGCCATAAATTATTTCTGAGGTGTCATGTGCCCGCCTGCGAAACCCTGTCTCCACCACTGTTTTCAGACTATTTTTGGCACCTTAGGCTGGTTGAAAAATTTTGTTGGGTGTGACATTGTGTCACCCCTCCTGTGCTGGCACCCGGTGCGCCCCCCTAGCTACGCCACTGCGGAGAGCATTAACAGATTCTTGGCAGCAATGTATTATTGTCAGGTCGAAAACTAGGTCAATGTTATTCGGACGTAGTTGAGAACAAGAATTTAACATTAACTGACCAACGAGAAACGAGAAAAATGTCAAGGCTCTGTGATCCACTTTTTGCACAGATTTGCACAAAAATTTATATTGAAAGAAAAGTTGTAGCAGAATGCTAAAATTTCATCACGTATTGACAACTTACGTGAGGAAAGTTATCGTACGGAAGGAAAGAAGTTACATAATTATTTAGATTTAAGTGAACCGATTATTTACCTCGTTATTTTTAAAGAAAACTTTCAGCGCTCTAATTTTCTTTTTCTTTTTTTTTTTTTTGTTTTTCTTTTTTTGTACTTAGCTTTCACCTTTACGTTTACGATGCTTTATGGAAAATATATTATAAAAAAATTAAAATAAGACTGTTGAGAGTGATATCAAATTTCCTAAGAAAGTTATCTAATTAATTTATAGGAACTTTTCTTATGAAATTTTATCAGAAGTATATATAAAATACTATAATTTTATGTACATTTATTGCATTTCACTGTGTTATTTGTATTTTAATTTTGATATTTGCACGAAAAATTCGCAAAAATAAAGACCATAACAGAGGGGAATGATGCTTATACTAACTCAAATAAAGTGACGTTTTATTATTTTCATGTACGGCCATCCGTACATTTGAATTAAAGCCGTTTTATGGACACAAAAGCCATGCAAAATGGACTTTTAATACACTGGTGATCTGTTGATGATTGTAATAAGCTTTACAATTTATAATCTGTAAAGACATCTACTTAATAATTGATTAAACTGATTGAAACTGTACACCATTTTCACTAATTTTAGAATATTTAACAACTTTAATGTAAAAATAATAAAATAATTTAAGAAATAACAAATAAATGTTTTAAAAATTAATTATTCATCGAAAAAGTTTTTGCTCTCTGACAATATTATCCATAATCTTAAAAACAACTAAAAGCATTTAAAATTAAATAATATCTTCGTTTTATTGATTTTTGTATATTACAATTCAGAGCTGATTTGCTTTCCTCAAAGCCTTGTACTTTTATAATCACTAAATTTTACGGTAATGAATTTCTAGAGAGTTTTCATAAAATTAGTTGGGTGGGGAGTAATATAAAAAAAGAAATATTTTTGCTATGTTTTTAAAAAAGGAAAAATATTTATAATAATTTCCATGATTTATGAACAGTTTCTCAAATTTTCATTAAAATCCGACAATTATTTTTGCAAGATTTTCCAAATTAATGTCTGTCATACAAAAAAAAGAAAACAACAACAAAAAAAAATTTTTTTACATAAAATTTTCTGTTATTTAGTTCCTCTGATAGAAAGAGAAACAAGGTTTTTTAATCAAAAGTAAAAGAAGGACTTTTTTTTTTAAATAATTAAAATTTTGTTTTCGTCAAGTTTGGCGTCTTTTTCATCATGCTATTAAATATTATGCTTATTTATTTTTTAGCGATTTCATGGAGGTGTAGGAAATTTTATAAAAAGTTTGCCGATTAATTTTTTAATCTAAAAAAAAAAACTAGTAAAATTAATGAATCTGAATAAATATTTTTAATTTTATTTTTAATTATTTGAAAATTCTCTTTCCTAAATTTTTGATTAAAATAAATTTCGCTACTATTTTTTTTTATTGTTACTTTTTTAGTTTTTATGTTCTACTTGTTAAAACGTGTATATTTTTGAAAAAAAAAGTAATTTACTACTCGTTACGCATGTTGTAAGTAGTACTTTTGTAAATTATCGAAACGGAATAGTAAAAAATGATTGGTATTTAAGACTAGAACAAACTAACATCATTGGTACAATCTAGCCAGGCCACTTGTGGGTAGGAGATGAAATTAATTAATTAATATTGTGCGCTCAAACGGGTGGCATCCCTATCAGGCTTTACCTCTCTTTCGAGAGGAGGTTAGGGTCATTACTTGGTACCTGAGGCGTCACCAAAAGGGGAAGTGCTGAGTAAGGTTGAGAAATTTTTGTTCTTAGTACACGTATGCGTGGGCTACCAATTCACTTTAAAAACTCGACCTTGTGTTACATTCCTCTCGAGTGGATGTGCGGTTAAATTCCTTCAATGAGGATCAAATTCGCTAACGAATTGGTCCGTTTTTTGACGATCTTCTTCTTTCATCGACCAAAAGGGAAACATCTTCCTAAATCTGCATAAAGGAAATTTTACCAATTTTGAACAGTTTTTGCATTTTATTTTTATTTTATTAAGATATCTGTTGGTTGATGCTGTCGTGTACACATTTTTAATGTTCAGTTAAGTTTAAACAATGTAGGGGGCGCTTTTCTTTTTTTCCTTTGAAATAATTTGCACCGTTAATGAGTTCACAGTTCTCCACCTTTTGGATTAATTTTCGTTTTCTGCTTTTCTTTTTTGAAAGTTTAAAACTGTTACAAACAAAATATGATTGATTGTCGTTGTATTAAATAGGAATATGTAGAAACTACATCCCTACGACTTAATTAATATAATTTAATTAATGATTAAACTTTGTTAAACGGAAGACATCGATTAATTTTAAAAATAAAAAATCTTTATAAAAACAAGTTCCCCCAAATTTATTTTATCAGCCGGTTGCGTAGGAAAAGAGCTAAATAGAGTGACCTCCCTTGGTCGGTGTTCTTTGCACCGGGGAATATGGCCCACATGTCGAAGACGAAATAAATGGATTGGACTACATAAGAGAGAGAAAAAAAACACCATTGGAGGTGAATTCAATAAGTTTTGATGCAAGTCGGCACCATATTATCATACTCCTGCTAAATAGCATAAAGTACCATTGTATCTTTAATAGTATGTTTGGATAGTGTTACGCATAATAAAGGGTTGCTTGTGTAAACCCTTCCTGCATAGGAGGGTAAGTACACTCCAACCCTTGTTAATTTCGCTTATTTTTTTTCTTTATTTCTCGAAGACTGCCAAATAAGAAGAGTATCTTTATTCGCCCTTGAATTCGCTTATGTTGGTCTTTCAAACATTATTAATTTGGAAAAAAAATACATTCATTGTATCTTTCTTTCGAATTATTAACACTTGGTTGTGTGTGTAAACTTTACACACACACAAAACTAGTAACGTTTTTACCCAGGACCCGTGTCAAGAATATAAATATTTTCATAAAAAAAAAAAATATTGTCATAAAAAGAAAAAACAAAAAAAAACTTAAACATGTTATGGAGGTTACCTGCACTGACAAAAGCACGGTACAGTCGGTCCTTCTTCCTATGGAATTAATAATACTAGTGAAACGGGAACCTTCTTATTATGTAAACAAAATTATAAAAACTTTCTCAACTACTGTCTGTTTTATTTTTTTTGTACTTTAGTCACAGTGCATCGGTTAAAAAAATGCTACAGTGTGACTAGTAGTGTGTGTTTTGGATTTTAAATTAACAGATACATAGATTAATTGTCTGTTGTTTGAACAATGCAAATAATTGTACTTCAATTATTTGCGTCTCTAATTGAATATCTTTCTCTTGAGGTCATTAAGGGGACAAATAAAATTAAAAATAATACTCGGCTCAGGCTTCTAAAAACATAATGATCTTTTCGTCTTATTGCCAGGTCATTATTATCTGCATTTTTTAATATAGCATCATTTTCTTATTAAAACAGATAAGTGTAGTAAAATAATTTTATAAATTTGTTTATTTTTTTAATACGTTTTTAAACTACAAAATCGTTGGTTATAATTTGCTAATTTACATAAGCAAAGTACAGTTTGATTTTGCGAATTCATAAACTTTGTCTCGTGGCTGTTTGGAGTAGTAAATTAATTGACAAAAAATTCGACATTCGACATTTGGGTACATTTTTATTTTTTATTTTTAACAAAAAAACCATAGGTTTCTTCAACTTTCAATTTCATTTTTTCTACTCTTTCCCTGACTAAATCCGTTTCCCTTTAAAAAGTTTACACACAGTCTTTGGGCTTTATTTATTCCCAACCAAACACCTTTTAGTGCCTTTTTAAATTATTATAGAACTAAATAATTAGTTGTCTTTGAATCATGTCGCAAATGCACAGAAGACAACAACCGCGTCAACACACCAAGATTGAATTTGTCCTGGGTGGAATTGCCACCTCCGGTGCTGGTTTTTTTACCAATCCTCTTGAAGTAGTCAAGACCCGAATGCAGCTTCAAGGTGAGTTGAAAGCAAAGGGCCAGTATACTGTTCACTACCGCCATGTCTTCCATGCCTTTTATACCATTGCCCGCAACGATGGCATCAAAGCACTGCAAAAAGGACTTGTACCGGCATTATGGTATCAATTCTTTATGAATGGAGTTCGTTTAGGGACTTTCCAAGCGTTTGATAATATGGGATTTACCCGCAACCGAGATGGACATGTCAGCTTTTCGAAGAGTGTTTGTGTCGGAGCCGTAGCCGGTTGTATTGGAGCAATTGTTGGCAGCCCATTCTATATGGTAAGAAGAAGCTCTGTTGTTGTTGTTGTTTTTTGTTTTGTTTTTTTTTTTTTAAAACTGCGCGATTTGTCTCTACACGTTTGTTCATATTTTGTTTACTGTTTTAAAATGTCTTCTTACTTGTGAAGAAAGTGAATCCTAAAAAGTAAAAATTCAAACTTAAAAACCCATGACTTTCTTTCGTAGACAGCCAGTTTTATGAGGCGTTATATACCAAAGGAGCCCAGTGCCCTCTTATTTGAAAAAGAGACGGAATAATAGGTACAATGCAGTAGTAGAACACATTGTGTTTTTTGTTTCTTGTTTTGTTTATGTAATTTTATTTATAATTAATTTAAATCAAATTACTTTAATTTTCGTTATCTTCAATTCACTTCAATAATTCAAGAAAATTAATAATTCTTTTATTTTATGAAAACATTTTCAAACTAAAGAAACAAACACACATGGATGGATAAATATGTCAATGACAAAATTAAATAAAACGTTACCACGATGTGACAATAAAACTGAAGGCCATTTCGGACTATCTTTGTCGCCATATTTATTACAACGTTTCGGCAAATTAACAGGCGATAACTGATATATCCATTATGGCACGTGGAACTAGAACAGTCTACCCCAGTGAGCGAAATAAAGGGTTCAGTTCGACATTCCAACCACCTGAAGAAGGCCGAAACGTACATCGGCCGAAACGTTGTAATATGGCGACAAAGATGAGGACAATAGTCCGAATATAAATGTAATTTAAATAATAGTGTAAAAATAAAAAAGATACCTCATCTCAGAAATATAGACAGATACTGAAGACCATAATTTATGGATTTTTCGTTTTAATTTTTTTTTTTTTTTAACAATTAAAAAAACGCTTGACTTTCCAAATACTGAATTATCGTTTATTGTTATTATTGCTTGTGTTTTTTTTTTGTTTTTTTTTTGTTTTTTGTGTGTGTGGGGGGGTGCCTCATATTCTGAAAACTTGTTTCCATAAATTAAAAAATTACTCTGTAACTAATTTGCCAACCATTCTTTACTGGAAATGGCAATCCTTTAGTTTAGCTTTTTGCTTTTTCTGTTCTTGTTCTTTGATGAATTTTAGACGATAAAGTCATGTTCAGATAGTAATTTCGAATGAATAAATGGATTTTATTTTTAATCTCATATTATTCCTTTTTTTTTTTTAAACTAAACATTATATTTTTAGTGGACATCCTGGTTTTTTTTATGCCTTGTGAATTCAAAAGTCTTAATAAAGTAAATGTGCTGTTGGACAGAGAAAAACTCTGCTTATAAATGACACATTGCCTGCTGTTTGCTGACTACAACCAGATGCACTTTTAAAGTAAACCCTTTCTAAAGAAAATACCTTCAAGAAATTAAATGTTGATAATTCTTTTAAAATTGATAAAATAAATTAATTTCTGTCATTTACAATTCAAGATCTTGTCCTCACAGTCTGCTTTTGCAGTTCATGGGGATATTCAATAGTAACACTTTGGGTAAGTGGGAGAGGTGTTGAATTGAGGTATATTTTGTCTTTGGTTTCATATAAGAAGGGCTTACAGCCACATCATGTTGAAACATCAGTTCCCATAAGATCACCAAAGTTAAGCAATGTCATACCTGTTCCGTACTTTGATGGGTGACCACTTGGAAATACTCGGTGCTATAAGCTTGGATGTGCAGGTGGTGTAATGGATAATAGCTCAGAATTGTTAGAGAGCAGAGTTCCAATTCCTGTTGGGTTTGTTCTATTCGCTTACACTCAAATACCCTTAGGTAGGTACCTCCACGAGATCACTAAAAAAAGAGCATGATGAAAAAGACGCCAAACTTGACGAAAACAAAATTTTATCGTCTAAATGTTTGTTATTATTAAGAGAAAAGATCAAAGTACTTTGGGGGTATTTTTTTACATTTTTTAATCGTTCCTAGCACGTCGAAAATTTTCGTTAATCTTTTTCTTTTTTTGTGTGTGTCAGCAAAATTGACAGATCAATCATGTCAACCATTTATTTTCCATTTTATAAAAAAATGAAAATCTCAGTTTGAAATTCTTTTAAAAATCAATTATCATTTTTTCAAAACCTATTTGAAGAAAATCAGAAATTATAATGTTCATTTAAAATATTTTGAACCAAGCTTAACTTAGCTTCTGCGCCGAAAAGATGTAATTTGAAAATAAAACAAAGCAAGTGATAATCTTTCGCGTTACTTGACAGGTGATGAATGACATATTGACAGATTATATGAAGATAATTTGTTCTACAGAAGGAGAAAAGTGAAATAATTTAGATTTAAGTGAACAAATTATTTACCTCGTTATTTTAAGGAAAACTTTCAGCACTCTAATTTTTTTTTTTTTTTTTTTTGTACTTAACTTTCACCTTTATGTTGACGATGCTTTATGGAAAATATAAAGAAATTAAAATAAGACTGTTAAGAGTGATATTAAATTTCATAAGGTATCTAATTAATTTTTAGGTACCTTTCTTGTCTTTGGTGGTAAGCAACAACTTTCAGGTTATGTGTTACATTTGGAGAAGAATTATTACTGACAGGATGCTTCAATCATGTCACTTTAAGGGTAAAATATGTGCAGATTGTGATAAATGCAGAGCAATTGCTATGTTGTGCACAATTTGCAAAATTTTAGTCTCTTTTTATCTGACATTGCTTAAATGAATACACTGTTAACACTGTTGATCCAGAATCACAGTGAGGGTTCAAGACTTAACCAAAATACAATGGATATGACATTTATCATCAGCTAACTACAAGAAAGGGTGTGTTGGACAAAATCAGGACTTATTCCCCAAGCATCTAACATTCTACAGATGATGTTATTTACCAAGCAGAAATCCTGATCTACTTCTGCAGGTGACACTGATGACCATTGAAAGATAGTGTGTTTGAATTTTGCAATT
>OZ010571.1:157003317-157010817 GCA_963932145.1 Acanthosepion lycidas
ACACCATTTAAACAATCCTTGCAATACAGTATTTATTGAACTCTTTCTCGAGTCTGGCTGTTTTCTTATGGAAGAAAAATATTTAACAAATACAATTATTCATCCTTTATTAGTTTTTGATTAGTATTTCTTTCATCTTAATTCTTTAATTTGAGGTGGGCTATAGAGACCAAATATTAGGGGGTGGGCTATAGAGACCAAATTTGTTATACGTTGTCATTTTTAGTGATTTTTTGTTTTGGGCGGGGAGCTAGGTCGATCTGGGCACTTTTCTGTTTGGCTCCATCCCAATGTTCAAAAATTTTCAAAAAGTTGGCACATTTCATTCTATTTGGATACAAATGAGTGGAATAAAAGACTTTCCCACTTTTTTTTTGAAAAATTTGGTCTCTATAGCCGACCCCTAATATTTGGTCTCTATAGCCGACTCCAATTGCATTTTATTGCAAATTTACCCATGCAATGAGTTTCATTAGAAAATAAATAGTAAAAAACTCAAAAAAAAAAAAAAAAATTGCCCCAAGCAAAAGTCAAAGTTAAATCATAAAAATCAACATTAGTAATACTGTTGGGTTATGTGGAATTAAATGCCTGATTAAAGTTGCGATTAAAAGTAATTAAAAAAAAAAATGTAAGTGAGCTGTAAAATGAAAACTGATTGATATTGTTTCATAAAGAATTATATTCACGATGTTAACAATTTTTGTTTATGATGCTTTAATATTTGTACTTTTTTTTTTTTTTTTTTTCTGCAGTTAAAAACACAACTCCAGGCGCAGGCAGTTGAGGTCATTGCTGTTGGCCACCAGCATAATTATGTAGGCATGATGAAGGGACTATCAAGCATTTACCAAGATTTTGGCTTGATAGGTCTATGGCGAGGGGTCAGTGGTGCTGTCCCCCGGGTCACCATAGGCTCAGCTATTCAGTTGTCATCTTTTTCCACAGCCAAAGAAGTAATCATTGATTTTCAGGTGAGTAAAAATCTACTACAAATCTTAGAATTACATCTTAACAAAATGAAAAGAAAAAAAACAACTTTTAGTGATATTAAAATAATTTACTATTATTACTACTAATTATTCAGTAAGTTTCATTTTAGTTTGGCACAAAACTACACTCATAGATCGTCTTTGAACTTAAAATTGGGGTTCCTTATTTTATTTTTTTTATTTTTTAATCTGTTACAAGGCTACATACATCAATCAATCAATAAAGTACCTACACCTTTTTGCATAATATAGGCAGTGTAAATTTACAAGAAATATTGTCTTTTTCTATTGCTATTATTACAACATTTTGACCATTGTGCCCTCTGACTTTCATCAAGTATTTATGGATCTAGGTAACCTTCAGGGAATTTCAAACTGAACTCCTTTATTTAGTCTAAAGGGGCAGATTGTTATCGTTTCACTGACCATCCCTATGGTTATCTCATCAATTTCTTATTTTTAGTACTGCTCAGTTATTTACACTATTTACATTATTCGGACTATTGTCCTCATCTTGGTCGCCATATTTATTACAACGTTTCGGCTGTTGTATGCTCCAGCCTTCTTCAGGTGGTTGGAATGTCGAACTGAACCCTTTATTTTTCTCACTGGGGTAAAATTTTCTAGTTCCACGTGCCGTATTTAATGGATGTCAGTTATCAGTTATCTCCTGTTAACTCCCCTCTCCAAGTTCTCCACTGCCTTAACCAGGTATTGAACTCACACTCTTTGGTTCCTGTCACTCTAACCAACGCTTTTATCCACTGTGCCATGTGTCCTCGAGGAGATGACTGATAACTGGCATCCATTAAACATGGCACATGGAAATAGAACAATCTACCCCAGTGAGCGAAATAAAGGGTTCAGTTCCACATTCCAACCACCTGAAGAAGGCCGTAGCATATAGCGGCTGAAACATTGTAATAAATATGGCGACCAAGATGAGGACAATCATTCGAATAATTTAAATGGTGTACATAATTCCTTATTTCAGAAATATAGACAGATGCTCGGTTATTGCTTGTCCTGTTTCCATCGATTCCAAGTATGTAGTGTCCAGTCCATTTAGTATATCACCAATTTCATGAACCAATGCTTTATTCCTCTCATCCTAAGTGTAGAACTTGAAGCCTTAAACATAATCTGCTTGATGACAGGGCTGCTTGTCATATTTAACAGCACTTTCTGCTGCTGAAGCCTTGCTGACAACTCTCTCTTTATTAATAGCTCCCATATTGTATTTATTTTCATGCTAGGCCTACTAAGGAGATCCTCATAATGTATGAGCGTTGAATCTTACAGACATTTGATTCTCCTGTGTTCTTCTCCATCTAGTATTTTTTACTTCATTCCACAGTAGTTCATGACATCTCTTTTCTACTTGTACATGTTAAGAAAATTAATGATCAGCTATGCCTGATTTCATCATTTTATCTATAATTATGGGTTTTTGTATGATCCTCCAGCCTTGCTTTTAGACAGCAACTAGTTTCCCCTGCAAAGAATGAAATACACCCAGTTTTGGGTCATATTCTTCTCTCTGTTAGGCTTGACTAAGAAGAGATTTCTCCATAGTTTCAAAATACTACTGAATATTGTCCTGATGATTTAGACAGGGACTTAAAACATTTTTGATTGTGAATAGTTGGAATGTGCTAATATTTTTTATATAGAAAATAAATGTATAAAGCCCAATTTTTAAAGTATGATTAAAGTTACTCTGAGCATGAAAATTAATAATATTTATATGTAACATTATTCAAGATAATTTAAGCAAAATATTTAAATAAAAATAAGAATGTGATTTATATTATGGGTTTTCAATGTTCCCCCCCCACCAGCCTTACTTTTAGGCGACAGTTTCACCTTTTATATTCTTTGCCACAACTGCAAGAGATGGAATACACCCAGTTTTTGGTCATGTTCTTTGTTTGGCTTGAGACAGCAAAACTGATAATAAAATAATAAACAAAGAGAAATGCCAGCAAAGTCTTCAGCAGCAGTGAAAGGAAATAGATTTGGTAAGTGCTGTTACCATGGCAACCTTGCTACTTAAATTAACCACAGCATTTCTAAGTAACAAGTTTGCCAAGGTTGTTGTTCTGACAATGATCTTACTACAGAATGAAATGTTAACAAGAGAATAAAACATTTTAAAAATTCAGTTGGTTTTCACAAATTCCATCTTACATAAATCTTGAATGTCATCGCCAGTGGCGAAAGATATTTAATGCAAGTCATCTTCTCCTTGCACTGATGAGACCAGGTGGCAATGTTTTAGAACTTGCCAGTCTGTTTCAAAACGTTTATAAATCTGAGAAATGCAACCACTGATTCTACAAAACAGAAGACTGCAACAATATTAATTGGTAAAAATAATCTCTCTAATCATCAACATTTTTAACATCAATGCTTAATGAGTATAATAATTAATATAATAAATAATATAGAAATATTTTCCTTTTTATCTTGCAACCCATTACTTGTGACTTTACCCTTCAAATGAGTCCTTATATTAATGTTTGCCGAGTTTAATAAATTTTGAATATGTATAACCAATTAAATTCTTGTTGTTAGGTGCAAAGAATTCTTATTAAACTGGTTTTCTTTTGAATCCTCCATCAATATGACTTTGTCCGAGTTGGCTCTCTAAGAGACAAAAATAATAAAATGTCTAATTATAAGACATTTTATTATTTTTGTCTCTCAAACCATTTCTTAATCCATTTAATTTTCTGTGTTTTTTTTGTTTTTTTTTAATGTCAAGATGAATATTTGTGACACAAACTATAGTTAAATTGTCAATGTCAGTTTAATCAAGTAAATTCAGTAAAAGTGAATTAAAAGTCAGTTCATTAAATCATTTGTATAAATTGATTTTGTTGTACATTTCTAGTTTTAGACTTAGAAGTGTGAATGTTGATTGCATTAATTTACTTAAATCTGATTGTGTTAATTAAACTATTGTTATTATTTTCAAATCAGTAAATGTTTTCAACTTCAAAATGCAGTCTTCATCTCAAGTCTGAATTGATGACACTGCACATAAACATGAATAGCCTGATGAATTCAACAGGCTGTTATCATTTGACATAAAGCTACACTAAACGGGTCCCCAGTGAGGATTGATCTCACTATTGTAGCAACTTGCTCTGCTTAATTGGTTTGCTAACCACTAAGTTACAGTAAGTATCAACTGACAAGCTTGTAATTAATCATTTCAATCATAAAATTTGATTTCTACAAAATTTATAATATTTTAATCTGCCTCGCTTGATGATTAATTAGCATATAATCTTGCATCTATAATCTGACTTTTTTTTCTTTGTTTTACAGTCAATAAATTCTCTCCTGGCTAAAGCAAACTGATAGATGAAATGATTAAATGAATCTTGCCTTACAAACAAGAGAGATAACTGCTAAGCAATTATACTGCTGCTAAAAATAGCATTTTAGAATTAATTTGCAAATACTAAATTAAGCAGTGGACAGATGCTACACTTTAATCCAAGGCAGAGAAAGCAGTATTTCAATTTAAGGTTAAAATACATTTTTGATGGGTACTATTTACCGTAGATTCTTTTGTGCAACTGTAGAAGCAATTTTAATGTCTGATACCACTGCTTGGACATTAACTAAAACCCTTAAATTGATGGAACTTACACTCGTCTGCTGAGAGCTGTACTTAACATCTCTTGGATACAACATCCAGCTAAGTCACAGCTCTATGTAGCCATCTCTGATATTTCTCCACTCCTACTGCTGATGAGCAAAACAAGTACTTGCAAGTGATCTGTAGTGCAAATTGAGCTGGTCGCCCAGCAACCACCTACATTGACCAGTTCTGTTATGACACAGAATGCCACCCTAGTGGCCTTTTGACCTTGATGCAGAACTGTGATGGTTGGTGTGATAGACTCATGAATATCCAAGCTAGCTCAGCTGAATAAAATAATTAGCTGCTAGTTATGTCAGAAGGTGAAATGTTATTTCATGTATTGGGGCAGTGGAGAAATCAGTAAACAACAATGTCCATTTCTTGCTTTTGTATATTCAAAGTAAATCTCTGTCCATTTAGATGTCAGGCTCTGTCCTCACTCCCTTGATTGTTGATAGGAGAAACTCCAGAATTTTACCAGTTGAATTCATTGTATTCTGGGCATTTCTCAGAATTCCTGTAAATGAAGTGATGTGCCTGAGAGTCTTGTAGCCTGACACCATTCCATTTAATCTCACATTTGTTACTTTTGAACATTTTTTTCATCTTTTGTTTGTTCGCAATTTACATTCACTTTTTCTTCCTTTGTTTCATTTGTTTTTGTTTTACTTTCAAAATTACAAATGGAATCTTTAAAAATTTATAAAAATTATGTAATTATTTAATTTTTGTTATCCATTTAAAATTGAGGCATTTTTACCTAAAACTGTTCTCATGCTAAATAATTTTTTTTGTTTAGCCATAAATGCTATAACATTTTGCAAATATTTCCAGTTCTATAGTTTACAAAAATAAATCTTTAATACAAGTTTCTGTAACTTTGTTCCTAAAATTAATTTTTTCAAAACACTATTGTATTTTTTTTTTATCATACTTGTAATACACGTAATATTTACATTATATTAGGTGTCATAAGTAATTTTGACATCATTTGAAATATACAAGGAAATGTGCATAGGTTCATTTGTAGATAAAGGATTTGTGCAGCTACAGATTTTGATATCCAATGGAGGTTTCTGAAAATAATTCTTTCAGTATACAAAGGTTCAACAACATAAGGAATCTCAGAAAGTGATGAAGCATTTTTATTTAAACTTTATACTGAGGATATATAAAAATGATATCAAGCCAATATGTTCATTATAAGAATACATTCCTTTTCTTTACATTATTTTCTTGTTAGGGTGTACCTGTCACCTCCAAATGAAACTTTTAAAGAAGCAAGTGTATTTTATATATTACAATGTTATGAGTTTTGGCATTCACTTGTATAGAAATTAATCCTTTGTATGTGGATCATCCATATTTGACCAACCATGTTTGCTTACAGTCAAAGTGAATTATAATAATTGACTAAAGACTAGTACAAACTGTTGAATCTGCCTGAACGAACAACATTGCAGTTTGCATGCCACAGTAATATGCTTAAAAGTAGACATTTATTTGGAAACTTTCCATTGATACATGAAATTCAATACCATGGCAACTGGACATAGATTCCTGAATCCCCAGGAGACTTGACAAGCCATTTTTGTCTCTTATGACAAATGGGAAATTGATGAATTTTGTCCGAATGTTGACGAAGACTTTAACTGCTGCACTGGCAAGAATCAGGAATATTCTCCTCAGATGGTTGTTTACAATATATTTTGCAATTTTTGGTAATTTTCATGAAGACAAACAAAACTTGATATTCAGGAGTAAAAATGTCACTTCCATATTTACCTGAGTGTGATTCTGTCAGATCCTTTGCACACACATTTTTATTACTTAATTATTTTTAGCGGATACCTATATTTTAGTAGACATTTAATTTCTTTTTTTTTTTTAAAGTGTTTATTTCATCTCCAGGCTTTCAAATGCAAATGGGAGACACACTTTCTTCAGTAATCTTTCTTGAGTACACAGACAAAATAAACACTGTTTAAAAATGGAGTGGTTATACAAATAAAAGCGTATCTACTAAAAATAATGTTTGTGTGTGTGTGTAAAAATTTATTGTTGTTGAGCTCTCAGGGGTGGAAGTGTGGGTTTGTAAACAGTTACTATTATGACTAATAATACAAGACTCTTCGGTAAATCAAATCGAGTTCTCTCAGTCATTGTGTGTTTATCTAAAAATAAATATGCTTAAATTCACCTTCATCTCTGCCGTGCACCAACGGCTTAGTGGGAGAATCCCCGACTGATGCCAATCAGTCGGGTTTTGATCCTAGCTAGACGCAACTGGATGTCTAGCCACACTGATGAGCTGTGATACAGCGAAACAGTCTGTCTGTGGGTGACTATATATATATATATATATATATATATATATATATAATTTAAGATTTTAAGACATTTTTTGTGTTTATACATTCTTTTTATATGTCTTAAAATAATTTTCAGACTTTGTCCATTTCATAATATATAATTATAAATGTGTGTGTGCGCAAGTGTAATGATTAGTGGCTTGGAATAAAAAAAAATTGGGCAATGTTCAAAGTTCGGTTGAGTTACTTTCATTTTAACACAAATACCCTTGAGAAAGATATGAATCCATCTGTCTCCTCCTCGCCTCCCCCCCACCTTGGTATTGGTTAAATAGTAGGGTCAACTGTACTCTTTAGCCTTGATTGGTAACAAATCAATGAGAAGGACAAGACTAAATTCAGGAACTGGGGGGTGGGTTGTTTGGAGACTTTCTGGCACACAGTGCACCAGGTTTACTTTTTTTATCATTTACAACTAGAATTACATCTTATGCACAAGTAGTCTGGCTGTTTGATTCTATGAACTGAATTATTAGGC
>OZ010571.1:157013317-157248317 GCA_963932145.1 Acanthosepion lycidas
ATCTACTGTCTGGTTGAGATGAACATAATTGCATATATCCCTTTGGCAGTAGTGAGAAGTGTTCAAGTCTAGAGAAAAAAAATGTATTTCAAATACTGACTTTTTTTAATGCTGCTAGCTTCCCTTCCTGAAGGATACTTGCAGCAAAACAATTTTCTTAATTTATCATTTATCTGTACAAGGAAAACTCATTAGCAATGGCCATTCAAATAACTAACTTATAAATGCTACAGTAATTGCCTATATAACAAAATCTCTGTTAAATATAATAACAGAATGAAAGAGATATTGGTCAAACGCAAAACCAATGTCATTAGGTTTAATTTAGACTTGTAATAATTTTTCTTATTTACTTTTAAATCTATATTAATCTTCATTACTGCATATTTGTCTATCTTGTAGTCTTCTGTTTTTTTCCTGACAGTCTGTATCCTAAGGGAATAGTTAGACTGTCAATTTCTCCTGACGGTGGCCGTCAGTTTAATACTTTTTGACATAGACCACTTTACAGCCTGAACTTTCACTCCACTCTCACACTATCTTCCGTCATTTGATTTAAATGTTGTTTTAAGAAAGAAAATAAAAGAACAGTAAAGATAAGGATAATCATCCTGAAAAATGTAATGTCAATTGCTGAATTATTTTTTTCTCTTTTTGTATAAGTATTTTTAATGTATATGATCGTGATGATTGTATTTAGAATTTTATGATATATAATTTCATACACATCTTTTCAAAATAAAATTTAAAAAAAAAAAAATCTCCCCCTCCCACAAAAAAAAATCATCCCAAATAACAACTTTATTGGAAAACTACTTTCCAGTTTAAGATGAACTCAATTCTAAGGTTTTCACAGTCGTAAAAGATTCTCGTGTTTTTAATAACTCTATTTTGTTTCTCTTACTTGTCCAATAATTCAAATTATTATAGACTCTCCATCATCAAATAAACTTCTTTATTTTAAAATGAAAGAGGTTGGCAAATTTGAATAATTTGTGATATGCCATGCAAGACAATTGGAAGAGGTTCTTTGTTTTTGTTTTTTTTTTTTCTCCTCAAATGAGATTTTGGCTTTGAAAATTTCTCAGAGCCAAGCCTCTAACCCATCATGAATTTAAAAATAAATGTAAGATGTTTTTTTTTGTTTTGTTTTTTTTTTTTTTTTTTTATTCCTGCAAAACTAAAGTTCAAAGTTCATCTCCCTAATTGATGATTTGGACAGTTTGATGACTTTGACTGCACCAATTAATTAAAAAAATTTTTTTTTTAATATCCTTGTAATTGGTATTAAAAGCATTTCATTCTTATAAAGTTGATGATTATTGATTATTCTTATAAAGTTGATTATTACAAATTATTTCATACATTTTAATGACGTTTATACATAAACTTAATAAACATGACCATAATGCTAAATGTATTCAATGCAAAACATACAAAACGCTTGTGTGTAATCTAAAATGATTAATGTAAAATTGAAATATACAACGGAGCAAAAAGTGATCAGGTATGAATTGAAATTAATTCCAAAGATTATTTGGCAGGGTATGAAATGGTCTTTAACATCCACTGAAGCACTACAATTACCCATTGTACCCGGGTTTTTCTTCTTTGTTTTTTTTTTTTTTTTTATTATTTGTTGTGTTTTTTTGTTTGTTTTTTTTTTGGTTTTTGTTTTTTTTAACTTAGGCTCTCTTTATAAATAAAGAGAACTGTATCCAGTAATAATATATATATATATATATATATATATATATATATATATATATATATATATATATATTGCTTCTGAAGAACTGTAAAAAGAAAATCGATTTTACAATAAAAAAATATTCACATTTCTGAATCAGTTTGTTCCTTCTTATTTCTTTGTAAACTTTGACCCATCAATGGCGATACATTGGTAAGAGAATTGACTGATCAAATGATTTTGGTAAATGGAGAGCTAAAACAGATTACTTCGAAAAATTCATGTTTTGTCTTTGATGCATGTTTTCTGTACTTGATCTGCTACAATCATTCAAGACTTGTTGGTCACAAATACTACTGTTGTTGTAAATTCATTACTTTCTTTTAACCCAGATCAAAAGGAAAAAAATAAAACTCAAAGCTTCAAACATGTCTACGAGTTTCTTTTGCCTTCACATCTTCCATCAAATACTGTTGTTTTCCTCTTTACTTCTTGTTTCATACCTTTCTTTTGTTGTTCTCATTTTCTCCCCTATCTCATCTCTCTTGCCACCTTACTGCCTACCTTTCCTCCTTTCACCCTCTCACTCTCTCCTCCTCGTCTCCCTTGCTGTCTACCTTTCCCCCTTTACTTTCTCCTCTCCTTCTCATCTCATTTTTCCTAATTTTATTATGACAAAATGAACTCAACATTTAATTGATGAGTTTGTATCAAAATAATCTACAGGAATATTGGTCAAAAATCATAACTGATTTTGCTTCAGAAAGGCTTGAAATGATATTATCCTGGCCTGAGGTCAAAACATTTAATGGTTGTACATTCAAGTAGAATCAGTCTCTCTTTACACCTTCCAGCTATGGATTAAATAGCAAGATGGAGTGGTCTCTCTAACCACGGTTGGCAACCAGTCTAGGAGAAGGACAATGCTGAATTCAAAACTCTGCCCACTGATGCTGTACAAAGATAGAGGAATTTTACTTTTTTTTCCTTGCAACATTCTTTCAGTACATTCAGAAACTAAGTACTGATGTAGGTAGCATAGTGTTTACTTCATGAGACAGGGCACCTTTTAACTGTGTAGAATTTAGTTTCCTCCAAACTTACTTGCCATAAATGAAACATGAATAAATAGAAAAGTCGATTCCCATTAGTTTTCATAAATTCTGATGTTTTGATATTGACATATTGCAGTGTTGTTTCTATTAGGTTGGTGCAAAAATAATGACGTAATAATGTCGTTTTTTGACGTATTTTTTAACGTCAAAAAAACGACATTATTACGTCATTATTTTTGCACCAACCTAATATATGCTCATTTGATAAAAAAGAAAAAAAGGTAACTAAAAAGAAGAATATTAATGCAACTATTTTTATTATTATTAAAAATTGGTTGCTTGAAAAGAGAACAGATTGATATTCTCAACTCTCCAAAGTCCACTATAGGCATTAGTAGAACATAGATATACTAACACCTTAATCAGATGGAAGGAAGACACGAATTCCAAAATGAGTTAAACATGTAAACATTTTTATATACAAGACTGAAATGTACAAATATAAGTCATACTAAGATGCAATATGCATGTACGCACGCAAACACACACACATAGTGATTTTCTAAGTGTGACTTAGATATGGCCCAAGGCTGAGTATGAGGCACCAAGTGAGGATCAAACTCACTACTCAGTCATAAATAATATAACAAGACAAGCTTGTTAGCCATTACACCACGCCGAGGTTCTGCACACACACACACACACACACACACACACATGTTTCCAAGAGGATAGAATCCAGTTAGACCTCAGTGTCCAGGACAGAGCAAGAATATAATATAATAGGGCTAAACACTAATATTCCATGGTTAATTTATTACATTGAAATTTTAATCACGATCCAATTCATCAGACCTACAAATTCAATATATATATATATATATATATATATGTAAGCAAATATATGGATATAGATCCGCCAGTATGAAGAAAAATATACGGAAAAAACAAACAAAAATCCTTATATGCAATTATGCTGTTTTAATGTTAATATAATGTCTTGTTCTTATGTCCATCGTCTTTGTCATGTTGAATTGATAATGTTAATTATACTTTATGAATATGTCCTGAAGATGGTTTATTAGACCGAAACGTCCGACGTTGACATTATATTAACATTAAAACAGCATAATTGCATATAAGGATTTTTGCTTGTTTTTTCCGTATATTTTTCTTCATATATATATATATATATATATATATATATATATATAAAATTCGGAGGACGCATATTTTCTATAAAAATTTCTCGGACATTCAGGCCGGTAAATGTCGTTAATACTGTTTATTATTATAAACGGAGCATTTACTTAAATATTTGTATTTATAAAAAGAACGTATAAACATAAAAATATCTTAATATATTAGGTTGGTGCAAAAATAATGTCGTTTATTGGCGTTAAAAAACATGTCAAAAACCGACAATATTTTTGCACCAACCTAACATATATATATATATATATATTTTTTTTTTTTTTTTTTTTTTTTCAAGAGGATAGAATCCAGGTAGATCTCAACGTCCAGGACAGAGCAAGAAATAGAATTACAACCGCATATGTATGTATTCCCGAAAGCATGGATATGTATTTGCACCTAGTCTTGGATTGTTTATATGGATCTTTTTGTGTGAACTACACCTGTATGTATGTGTGTCTATGTGTATGAGAGTGTCACCCCCAAACAAACACAGAAGTAAATTCCCCCTCCCACCACCAAACATAAACAAGCATAAATAGATCCAATTTAAAAAAATAAACCAGGTTGTCTGATGATCGCAAAAGCATGAAACCCAGGCTCACAAACTCATATCCATACATCTGAATATATATATATATATATATATATATATATATATAGCTGGTGCAAGTGTCTTCTGTACCAACCCCACTCCACTCTACTACTGCAATTTTCATAAGGTAATATTCATATAAAATACAATTTTTATTGTGACCTCATTATGTATAATAATGGATCATATGCAATATAGGTGAAAAATTCAACTAGAGAAATTGGAAATAAATACAATGTCTCTAAATACAAATTAGAGACATGTCATAACAGATCATTCCATCTTAAATAATTAAAGACATGTCATAACAGATCATTCCATCTTAAATAATTAAAGACATGTCATAACAGATCATTCCATCTTAAATAATTAAAGACATGTCATAACAGATCATTCCATCTTAAATAAATCAACAATGTTTTGTGGCAATTTTTAAAATCACTTGAAATTTTTCTTGCTAAGTAGTTGAATAATTTTAACATATTCAACATTATAGATAAAAAAAAATAGTGAATTTTGTACGGTAGAGTGGAAGACTTTACTAAAGGATTTCATATTATCGTCGGACTTTTGCAGTATACAGGTGACTGGAGGGACCGGTCATGCCGATAACCTTTCTTGGGAAGGACTACATTTCTGGTATATTGAATCTTCTTATATGTGCGATAAATAACTTAGAAGTGTTTTAACAGAGAATGAAATCCGAACGCGCATTGGGCTAGTGAAAGATATCTTCCAAATGCTAAGCAAAGTATTAAGAAACAGGAAAATTTCGCTAGAAACAAAAGAGTACTGAACTATTAGTGTAATATCGGTCCTCCTATATGGCAGTGAATGCTAGACGATCTTATCACAGATGAAGGATAACATAAAGTGATCATATGAGCAAAAAGTTTTAGGATAAATAGAAAGAAAAAACGGGACACTTCTACTTAGAATCAGAAAGAGACAATTGAAATGTCTTCGGTGCATCATGGGGAAAGAGAGTTTGACACTGAAAGGATATATTCTCGGCAAGGGGAACATTGAGAATTAGTGCATAACCTACCTAAAGACCTTGTGTAAATGCTTAGCAGAACAGGCATCAGTAGAGATAGTAAAAAAGACAGACTTTACTAAGAGAGACAAGTGACAGGAAGTTGTGGTGAACTTACTATCGAATACTTTATTCTTCACAATCCAATAGGAGAGAAAATAATATATATATATATATATATATATATATATATATATATATATATATATATATTAGGTTGGTGCAAAAATAATTTCGTTTTCTAACATATGTTACTATGTGAGAAAACGAAATTATTTTTGCACCAACCTAATATATATATATATATATATATATATATATATATATATATATACTTTGAATGTACGCTCTTTTAGCGCTAGAGGGCGTCGTCAGTGATGTTCTAGAAAAGGATCATTTGGCAGTTTCGGGTCTTTCAAACATCATACTGACCTCACCAAATCATATATATATAAAAGTTTTAACCTAGTTGAAATTTTAAACAATATATATATATTTTTTTTTTTTTGTAAATTCAAAGTAACTTCTTACCTTGACTTTCTCCAGTTAATAGTGAAAGAGAAATATCTTTATTCACCATTAAATTTTCGATCAGAGCCAAAAAGTTTTATATCTGAGAAGTAGAAACTTTAATTCAAATTTTCAAAAAAATCCTAACCCCGCGTGTCTGTTAATAGGAGGGGCATATTGACGAAAGTACAATATTATTCCCCCTTTTTTTCTATACTAATTTAATTTTATTTCAAATCATTAATCACTTCCTTCTCAAGTCTACTTGTTACAATTGTACTTAAGTTGTACTTTTGCATTTTTGATTCATTTAAAAATATTTTTCCACAGATTGTTGCATTTATTGTATTTGCAATCTTACTGGTCACTTCAGTGACTGACGAATCTGTTAAAGAGTTTCTTTTGTGTATGTAAAACAAATGCCGGAAAAAATCTTTGTTGTGACGTGCAAATTGATTTTCCATTAGATTTTTAGTTGATAGGAGATATCTTGAGATAAAACTTAATAGTTAATAATACACTGACAGATTCTTAACCGCCACACCAAAACACATAATCTGAATTTAATCCCACACCGCCCTCTCATTGCTGTTAATTTTATTTTCTACGTTTATCTTTATTTTTTTGTATGCATCCCGACTGGTAGTGAGGAGTCCGAAATCTTTGATAACGCTTAGTGAGGCTGCTTTGATCGCCAGTCACACAATACCAGTGTTTCCTACAGTGCCATGATGTGCATGGATAGTCTGAGCCACTTCCAGTAGGTGTTTGTTGCCTTACACGAGCTGTGGTGACTATTGTGTTTGGACTCTTTCATTTCAAAACATAATGGACCAAAACGACAAAACAAAATAAAATTAAACCAATTTCAATAGGAGTAGATAGGTTCACCTATCGTCTTGTTCCTACTCCTCCTTGGTCTTTGAAACATGAGTTTGGGTTTATCACGTGTTTCCTCTTTAGTATTGCGTTTCCGGTTCTTTCTAAGGTCTATATTTCAACTCTATAGGTCTAATGTCACCGCCTAAACTTTGATTTTTTTTTCCTTCAAGAAGAAGGCCCACTTATCGTCTGCTTCATACTCTTCATCTTCCCCTTCTTTCGAACAGGAGTAGAGGTTTATCCCTTGTTTCCTGTTTAGGATTGGGTTTTTCGGTTCCTTCTAATTATTTTCATTCTCTTTCATTCCATTGCGTCTTAGTGGTATTATCGCCATGCTTGAGGCAAATTGATTTAAAAAAAAACATTTCGGTGACATGTCCCTTCCAAACAAAATACAATTCTAAACAATGTTATTTTTACTTTGTATTTCTGACCTTGACTTCCTCGAGTTAATAGAGGGAGAGAAATATCTCTAATAGTGTCAAGGGGGTCAAACAGTTTGGAACTGACCCCTTGCCCGGTAAAAGAAAACATGAGCGACAGGTGTCACCGGGCCGTCATCCAGTGACTGTTCCCATCGAATAATTATTCTCTATTATCTATTTAGAAAGGTAGGAAATGAACACGCGAGACAGGCAAAGAGAAAAATGAAAGAGAAGTTGGACTGATATTAGATGAAGACAAGAGAAAATATGTTTTGGGATAGAGTCAACTATCGAAAAGAATTCTTGTTAAACTAAAAGGAAAGTTTTTCAACTTACCCATCATAGTTATATTTGTTGCCTTCCAAAATCTAAGCAAAGTATTAAGAAACAGGAAAAAATCGTTGGAAACAAAGAGGACTGAAATGTTATGCAATATTAGTCCTTCTATATGGCATTGAATGTTGGCCAATCTCCTCACAGATGAAGAAGTGACTTGAATCAACAGAAATATGGTACTACAGAAGGATACTGAGAATATCATGGACGGAACATATGAGCAGCGACAAAGTTTTAGTGAAAACGAAAAGGACACTTCACATAAGAAAGAGACAGTTGAAATTTTTAGGACACACACACACATATATGTGTGTGTGCGTGTGTGTATGTGTGTGTGTGTGTTTCGAACAATAAAAATATTGAAAAATTAAAAATTTAAATTTTCATACACATTGGGTTGTATATTAATATTTTTTTGGTTTTATTATTTCAATTAAGTTCCTTAACTAGTTTCGGCCGGCATGGCCATCATCAGGAGAAAAAAATCCTGCTTGTTAGTAGCAGTGAACGACAGGAATAAATCATTTCTGAAGATAATGAACTTTATCTGTATTTTTCATTTGTTTTTGTTTTTGTTTTTTGTTTTTTGTTTTTTTTTTTTATCGTTAATTTTAGTCAGTCCTTCTGTTGGTCAAACGGCCTCTTGTAAAATATTTTTAAGATAAAGGATGTGGAGATTCATTTGACTCAGAATTCCCTTGGTCATTCTGACAGTTTTATAGGTTGCTGGGAAGGGATATGTGCGTGTGTTAAGTGTATGTTATCATTTGTTCTTTGGGGTGTGTATGATGTGTGTAAGTGTATATATTAGTATGGCTGTGGCTATAAGTGTGAGACCCCAACACCTCCACAAGCATGTTTGTCATGTGTGGGTGAGAAATGTGGGTAGGACTTAATTTATGGGGTTGTACATTAACTCTATCTATGTTGTTAAATTTGTGGTTAAGCCCGTCTGGACGAAGTGTTTTGAGGCGCAAAGTCCATTTGTCTTCGTGTTCCTCTAGAATTTGTCTAATGTTATCTTTTCTGTCTATTTCTATTTTTTCAATTATAATGAATTTGGAATGCCTTTTAAAATCATGTTTTTCTAGGTAGAAATGTTGTTCTACAGGTAATAATCTTTCGAATACATACATATATATATATATATATATATATATATATATATATATATATATATATATATATGTAAAAATCCGTGAGTAAATAATCCAAGTGACTCCTAATAATATAAAATATTAAAACTGATCCACAAAGACAGCTCAAGAAATGCAAGGAGAAATGGCTATTCATATGGGGTATCTTTGAATTTCTATTATATAAAATTTATATATATATATATATATATATATATATAACCGAGAAGTTTTTGATAGTCACGTATATAATGATTTTACCTAATTTTATTTATGTCATTAACCAAATTCGTTTGGTTCCTTTTACGCGAAATAAAATGATTTCACTATCATTATTTCTCTAATCTAAAACCAGTGATACTTTTTTAACAAGCTGTTCTCAGAATTGTCGACTAACATCCCGTTGTTGATATATTTAAAAGGGTATTTTGAAATTATTGCCCGACGGATAATTATTGCTTTGGTTTTGTCAAATCAAATTATGACAATAAACTTCAAAACAATTATTTTTTAACTTAATTTACATTTTCTTTCCGATGTGAATTTCGGTTTTACTAAATTTAGATTTTATAGACAATAGCTTTGCATAGCTATCAGCATATATACTCTGTCACATGTTTCTAAAATCCCAAATCATCATTACCTTATTTCTTGCATATTGTTAAACTCATGGCTTGCTTTTAGAAAGTACATTGCGGATAATCATAATGCCATAAGTTATGAAATGTGGATACAAAATCCTTTTTTAACGTGACGGCCCGACGTGTACATGGAGTGAAAGTTTTATTTTTTAAGATTTATTATTTCAAAAGTTTATTAAATGTTTATGAAAAGTTTATTGAAAGAGAGAAATAGTGGTGACGTCATTGTTTCCAATGGTAACGTCAGTTATGCAACAAGGGAGTTATTTTAATATTTTTTTTCATTTCATTCTTGTTGTGGACAGAATTACAACTCCAGGAAATTATGTTCGCCTTCTTATGTTCCTTGCCGTCGCCGACGTTGGTTTATTTCTGACTGGGTAAGTTTTTAAAGGTCGTTCTAATTGTAAGTATCTTTTTCGAAAGATGCACCGAAAATGCCCCTTTTTATTCGTATGTTATAGAGGCAGTTTCTTTATTTTACCACTCGATTTTCTTTACGAATTGATTGATTCAATTCATAAGAAAAATCTAGCAAATAAGTTTCTTCTGATTTGTTTCTCTTAGGGAGTTGACATTTTCTGCTATCATAAAACCTTGTGTGGAGACGAAAAGAAGTGGTTGCCTTCGAGCGGTTAGTAGGTATAGGTGTGTAAATCCTTCCCTGTTTTTTATGTGACGCTGATGATTGGAGTGTTCAACATTTCATAAATTAGACAACACTAGTACATAAAACACAAATATTTATCTGAACATAAATAGAGAAGAAAAAGGAAATTCTTTGTTGTTTGAGGTCAAATATTAAAAATAAGTGACCGGTCTGTCTTGGACCAATTTCATTAAACGCTTATGTCAAGTGTGTGTGTGTGGGGGGGTGTACTGCAGAACGAAATTCTTGTTTATATGTAGATGGGTATTTGTAATGTGTAGTAAGTTGCCGATATTTCATTGATCCTTGATATTTCAATTCATTCGGAGTCGTCAAATGACGGAGGAAGAACTGGAGGTCCTACCAGGATTTATTATCGGTGTGCACAATATTAACAACATAAGATACGCAGATAACACTCTTTTGATAGCATACACAGAAGGAAAACTACAGGAACTCCAAAACAAAGGAAAGGAAAGCAAAAAGAAAGGACTAACTATCAATTGTAAGAAGACAGAGTGTATGGGTGTCAGCAAGTGAAAAAAACTAAGATATGAGCTACGAATTGGAGATGTGAAAATCTAATATGTACAGAGGTATAACTACCTGGAAAGTATTTTAACGGATGGCAGAAACTGTGACACTGAAATCCAAAGGTGCATTGAAATAGCAAACGACGCCATCCAAAGTCTAAAAGATTCCTTCCAAAGACTAAGAGATGCCATTCAAAGACTAAAAGATCCCTTCCAAAGACTAAAAGATGCCATTCAAAGACTAAAAGATCCCTTCCAAAGACTAAAAGATGCCATTCAAAGATTAAAGATTCCTTCCAAAGACTGAAAGATGCCATTCAAAGACTAAAAGATGCCATTCAAAGATTAAAGATTCCTTCCAAAGACTAAAATATGCCATTCAAAGACTAAAAGATTATTTCCATAGACTAAAAGATGCCATTCAAAGACTAAAAGATTCCTTCCAAAGACTAAGAGATGCCATTCAAAGACTAAAAGATTCCTTCCAAAGACTAAGAGAAGCCATTCAAAGACTAAAAGATTCCTTCCAAAGACTAAGAGAAGCCATTCAAAAACTAAAAGATTCCTTCCAAAGACTAAAAGATGCCTTTCAAAGACTAAAATATCCCTTCCAAAGACTAAAAGATGCCATTCAAAGATTAAAGATTCCTTCCAAAGACTGAAAGATGCCATTCAAAGACTAAAAGATGCCATTCAAAGATTAAAGATTCTTTCCAAAGACTAAAAGATGCCATTCAAAGACTAAAAGATTCCTTCCAAAGACTAAGAGATGCCATTCAAAGACTAAAAGATTCCTTCCAAAGACTAAGAGAAGCCATTCAAAGACTAAAAGATTCCTTCCAAAGACTAAAAGATGTCATTCAAAAACTAAAAGATTCCTTTCAAAGACTAAAAGATGCCTTCCAAAGACTAAGAGATGCCATTCAAAGACTAAAAGATTCCTCCCAAAGACTAAAAGATGCCTTTCAAAGACTGAAAGATTCCTTCCAAAGACTAAAAGATGCCATTTAAAGACTAAAAGATTCCTTCCAAAGACTAAAAGCATTAAGGAACAGGACATAGTTTTGTTAAAAAGAAATGACTACTGAACTTCGATGTAATATCAATACTCGTATATGGCAATGAATGCTGGGCAACTTTCATAGATAAAAAAAGACTTGAGGCAACAGAAATATGGTTCTACGGGGGGATGTTGAGAATAACATGGATGTTCCCTTGTTTTAAGAAAAATGGAAATAAAAAATAAAATTTAAGATTAAAAAAAAAAAAATTTACACGGTGCGATGGATAAATTCTCGTCTAAATGACGCAAAAATGAAAATAAGACTGACATCTCATTTTAACAGATATATTTACCAAAATTACACAAAAACATTTTGAAATACTAAAGGGTCAATTTATTCAATAAAATCGCCATTGGCTTCAATCATGGCCTCCAGACAACTTTGGAATCTCCTGCAACTCTTCTGAACAGTCTCCTTGTTTTAGTTGGTGATTGCTGCTATAATCCTTGCCTTCAGTCCATCTTTGGTGTTAAAAGGAGTTTTGTTGGCCTCTCGCTCAACTGCGCCCTACACATAATAATCAAGGGGGTTGCAGTCTGGGGACTTAGTTGGCTAGATGTAAGGGGCGATATGGTCGCGGAAGTTGTTTGACAGCTATGAGTGGGTTCTCCTTCTTGTATGCCATGGCGCAGAATCCTGTTGCCAGATATAGGGTCTTCCAGCTGCCACTCTCTTGACCCAGGGCAGCATTACCTCCTCAAGGAATGATCTAGGCCTTCATGATGAGTCTGAATGCCCTGTGGGAACATGAATGTAGGCATAATGTCGCTATCACTAGTAATCACTCCAAACACCTTCGTAATCACTATTAGACTCATACAACTCTTTCCTAATTCTCTGCACTGTCCTCAGATTGACACTCAAACACTCTGAAATATTCGTATTGGAGCTTCCGGCATGAATGCCAACCAGTACAGCATGCCATTTCCAACTTTCTACTATACTGAGATGTCGACAAAATCAAAAACAAACAACGCGCATGCGCGAAATTAAAAATATAAAATGGCGACAATTTATCCATCGCACCCTGTAAACTGAAAACTAGCAAGAGGCAGTTAAAATTTAAAACACATTATGAGGAAAGAAGGCTCGAAAATTTTGACACCCCCGGGACACACTGAAGGAAAGAGGGTCAGAGGAAAACAGCGAGTAACAATATTAACGTGATTGTGTAAATGAATGTCGGAACAGGGAGCCAGATAAATATTAAAAAAACAAACGTTGCTAAGTGCTACGAAAGATAGAATATTGTGTAGAGCCATGATCGTTAACGTCTTGAAGGAACAAGGCATATAGAAGAAGTCGAAATTCCAGTTTTTATATTTTCTGTCTCACGCCAGCATGATTGATCAAAGAAAGAAAAAAAAAAAGAATGAGAAAGCAAGAAATCAACTAAAGGCGTTCATTTTGTCTTTGCTCGTAGGAGAAACGATTTGCGATTATTTTTTTATATTTTTACATTTCTTTATTTCATCGTTTTGATATTTTTGTATCTCTATTAAATTCATTTATTTATTTTTATTATTATTACATGTCTTGAGATTATCTTTCAAATGAGAGAAATACTAATTCAGTTTATGAAAAATCAAAGAATCCAAAATGGTTTAAAAATAATGAAGAATATTGTAGCTGCGACGAGAAGATTTTACGGCACAATAGAGATTAGAATAATGAACAGAAATCCTAAACGTCTCTAATGTGGCACAGGGCCTTTTTAACGTGGAGGTCACGTACGTACATGAGATCAGAGCCCCAAAATAGTCCACGTTTTTCAGACTTTAGAGAGGACTTTCTGCGCCTATGGTACTGGCTAGTACATTTTAAAAAATTATATCACCCCATGCAAGGCAGTAAAGCCACTAAGACACAAGGGAGTCACCCAGTGTTAAAGAATAATAAAAGAGAAACATTATTAAGCAGTGAAAACAATAGAAGAGTAATCAAGAGGACAATAGACAATGGTTGACATTGCATTTTATTTTTTGAAGATCAAAGTTGGCTGTAAAGCATGGAGCCGGAAGAAAGTTCCACAAGCTACAAGTACGAGAAAAGAAACTGTTAGCATAGAACTTACAGTTACATCTAACTAATTTAATTTTGAATTGATGAGATCTTGCCGCCAACCTAGTACTGCGCATAATTTAAAAAGTCTTACCACCATAGTGAAGAGTTCATTCGAACAATTACCATGAATGTATTTATAGGCACGGGGAAACTACATTACTACGGTTGGAATGTCAGTGAAGCCGAGATGCAATGTCAGGACAAATAATATTGCTGATTCTTCTTTCGATTTTATCAAGAATCTCTAAATATAAAGCAGAATCACCGAACCATATATGGCAGCAATATTCAAAGCATGGACGAATGGTAGACTTATAAATATGTAAGATAGATTCCAGAGAGAAAAAAAAACTGTCTAGCACTACACAGCGAATCAATATTCTTAACAGAAGACCTAGCAATGGATTAAATATAATCTTTCCACTTCATGTCAGCAGAGAAGACACAACGAGTCAATTTCATGGAGGACGTCATAATTTTGAGAAAAATGTTAGAATATTCCAGAAGTCATACTGGGAGCAAACCGCCTACATACGGATTAGAAATGTGTTGTCTTTTCAACAGTTTATTCAACCAACAGAGTGAGGTAATCCTGAGGGAATTAGAAGTCCTGCCAGGATTCATTATTGGCACGTAAGGTGACAGTGCATCAAATTGCAGGAACTCCTACAGAAGATAGTAAAGGAAAGCAAGAAGAAAAGACTAATTATCAATTGTAAAAAATAGAATGCATAGCTGTTAAAAATGCGGTGGGGGGGGGGCAGATAAAAATGTGAACTACGAATTGGATACACCGAAATCAAACAAATACAACAATTTAAATATCTGGGAAATGTTTTTAACAGACGACGGAAAATGCGACAGCGAAACACCGAAGGCAGAATGGAATAGAGAAAGAGGCTTTTCAAAAGCTAAGTTTGTGCAAATAGATGTCGGTACAGGGAGTGAGAGTGATAGTAAAAAGAACTACAAAGGAAGGAAGCTGTGGATCGTCATGATTACCCACGTTCTGAAGGGACACGGCACAAAAAAGAAGGTGAAACAACTATGCAAACTGCGTTAAGTAACGAGTATTTTTTAATCTGATTATTTGAATTTAATTCTACCTATTTGAAAAATCGAGACATTTTTCTCGGAGTATTCTGTACAGTTCAGTTCCTAAAAATCAAACATGGAGGCTTTTGTTTCTATTAAAACTGTGTGGCATTGACGTCGATAAAGTTCCTTTAAAATGACTAAAGCAATTTTTAAATTTAGTGATAGCATTTTCCTTAACAAATAACTGATAAAAAAAGTGATTTAAATTTGCAAAAAATATTTAATTTAAAGTTTATCAACTGAATTTTCATTTCTTTCCCAAACAAAAGAAATATATTTTTTCTTAATGCAGAAATAATTTAACATGTAAAATGGTTCTTCACTTTAATAAAACAAAATAGAGAATGAGCAATTTAATAATCGCAATTAAGTGAGTCGAATATGAAACTAATTGATCTTTTAATATAAACTCAATTACCCGAACATTTACCCACTGGATTGTTTCACCTCCTCCTACAAATAGACTAAACCAGATTGCATATACATGACGTAATAGTAGTGTCACTTTGGTAGTGTATCCATAGAAACCATGAGATGAGGAGAGGGTGTAACATCGTTTAAACATGGAATGAATGTTGGGACCAGAAAGATGGTCCATTCTATTTCCGTATCAAACACGTAAAAGTATCATTTTACGTGTTTCTTACAAGTATGTTAATCTTTCCAATATTTTGAATTTTAGAAAGTCATTCACAAATGTATTTGTATTCAATAACCTAAGAAGAATAAATTGATACATACACCTTACTTTCGGTGCGACAACTGAAGTTGGCTGGACGGTGCACCTTTTGAAACTAGAATTATTAGAAAAGAAAAATGCTGCTCTTTAGCGAGTCATCGAATAATGCAATGATAGAGCGATAATCTCGCTGAGTGACGTCATTCTAACGGAATTCAGTTTTTCAATTCTCAATATTATTACTTCTGACCGTTTTAAGCTGATTTCCCCTGCTTATTGTAAAAGGGAAATACAATGAAAAGTCACTTGGAGGAGAGACCAGATAATTTTCAACGTGAGATTCTGGATCTTTTAAAATCCCGTAGACTGTGTGATGGAGAGATTTTTCTAATCGACGAACAAAAGATTTTCTATGTCCACAAGGTAATCATGGCTGCCGGCAGCCCGTACTTCAAAGCGGTTTTTACCTGTGGCATGAAAGAATCAATGTCTGGTCGAGTTGAACTCTCAGGAATTTCAGCCGATGTGATGGACACTATTATCAAATATGCCTATACTAATCACGTCAAAATCACCGAAGAAAATGTCGAATCTTTATTCATTGCTGCGCATCGTTTTCTTATATTTTCTATTTGCAAATTGTGCGCGGATTACATAATCTCTAAGCTCACAATTCCAAACTGCGTAGGCTTCTATCAGTTTTCAAAATTCTATACGTACGAATCACTAGCCAAAAAATGTTGGCATTACTTGTTAGAAAACTTTACAGTCGTCTCAGAACAGAGTGACGAATTTCTTCTTCTGTCTGCTCACGAACTGGGGTATATTCTTGATGATGATAATTTAAATATAAAAAATGAAGAGTCTGTGTTTTATGCTTGTGAGAGGTGGATACGATATGAACCGATTGTAAGGATGGGTTTTGCAACTAAGCTGTTGTCCAACCTTCGTGTAAAACAAAGTCGACTCGAATTGCTAGTGAAAAACGTGAACGAAAAACAAGACAACCAGCCATGTAAGGTCAGGGCAAATTTGGTTACGCTCTTAGACGGTATTCGTTTGATACGTGGTTTTATAAGTGAACGACCACGGATCCCTAGCGAAGTGATCTTTATAACTGGGGGTTATGGGTCAGACGGTACTTTGCCTCATATTGAAACGTACGACGTCCGAGTGGATCAGTGGTTTTTACTTCAGAACAATATGCATTACCGTCGAGCCTATCATGGCACGGTTGTTCTTCGGAAACAAATTTTTATTCTCGGAGGTTACAGTGACAACCAATATTACAATGGAGTTCATCGTTTTGATATTTCTTCGGGACAGTGGCGCGAACTGTCGCCTATGCATTTTAGCCGGTGTTATGTAGCCTGCGCTACGCTTAATGGACGAATATTCGCTTGCGGGGGACACGACGGTATTCGGCGGCATAGCTCTGTGGAATCATACTGCAGATCTACCAATCAATGGAACTTAGTGTCACCGATGAGACAGAAGAGAAGCGATGCTGCAATTGTGTCCCTCAAAGGTAACAATAAACAATTTACATAAAAACGTTCTGCTGGTCTTAATACTGTGGTTTCTAGAATTAATATTTTATGATATTTTATTATCATCTTGAAGATTCTAATGAAAAGGCGTTTAAAAAGAACATTAATATATTATTGGGGTAAGATAACAAGGCCCGTGCAACATTGAAGAATAAAGACATTAACAGTAATACTTCCAATGGAACAAGTGAAACGAAAATCAAGAATGGTAAAGACTGAAGCAGGTAAATAATAATAATAATAATAATAATAATAATAATAATAATAATAATAATAATAATAATAATAATGATTTATGAGAATGACCCATGCTTCATTCTTAGGTAAGAACGTTTTCGGAATCTCAATAATATAATGATGGATATGGTTTTTTAAAAACAGAAGTGGCAAAAGAAAATTAAATTTTTCAACTTTACACAGAAAACGAACGTCACATGCTAGTCACACATCTCGCTTTTGGCTTTATGTTTAAGAAAGAATATCTTCAAATTTAAGAAAAGCAAATAAGATGTCTAGAATGGTAGCAAACACTTGATTAGAATCTCCAAGATCGAATCTTTCCCTCACAAAGATTTGGTTTCTGTCATAAAACACCAAATTAAATTAAATTAAAAATTAGATAAAGATTGAAATACTTTAATACCTATTGAAATACGCGAAGATCGGCCATGGTACGTCCCTTGTAGCGAGTCACTCTCGTTCACTTCGTATTCTATTGGTGAGATGTAAGTTCCACTCGAGCAGATTCTTCCCGCAAAACACTACTTTGTAGAACCAACTCCCAACAGGATGCTTCCCCGATTACTACAATCTTAACCTGTTCATGTCTAGGGTTAACCGTTATCTTTCCTACATATTCCCATAAACTGTGTCTTTTACTCTGTAACACTCTACCTCGAGTGTCTCTTGTGCCTTTTTACAAAACCGTCGAAAAGTAAGTACATTTAGAAATCTTGGTAAGAAATACATCAGGTTAAGAATTGTTGTCCTTGAAGTCATATGAGACGATTCAGCAAGGTGAAGTTATGCTTCTTCCACGGTCATTGGCGAGGTAAAACAACTGATAGGAATGAATCATGGTAGCCAAATATTTTTGCTTTCCCCATTCCTGTTTTATTTTTTTTATCTATACGGTTTTTTACACGAATATTTTTTTTCTACTCAGAAAAGTTCTTACATATTTCTGGCAACAGAAGTGGAAAAGAAAATTAAATTTTTCAACTTTACGCAGAAATTGAACGTCTCATGCCAATCCCACATCCCGATTCGGCATCATTCATTTTCTCATATCTCTCATTGAATTTGTGTATAAATGTCACGAGAGATGTTTTGACACTACGTAGCAAATGAGAGCATTAGTTGAGTTTGGTCTATTTTGTTTAACGGCATATCAACATCAATGTCGGCCATTTAATTCCAACAAGATATTTACGATAGGTTCGTATGAATAAAATATGTATTCATTGTAAGAAATTAGTTTGTAAATCAGGTTTCATTGACGTATTTTTGTAAAGAGTTTTTTTTTTTTTTTTTTTTTTTTTTGTCGAGAGTCAAATATATTTCTGATAACATTTTTTGCTAAAACTGTATCGCTGGTAATTTCTTTTTTCAAAAATCTATTACTCGGCGGATGGGAGGTTTATGAGACATACATGCAATATATATATATAATCTATATACCTCATTATTTTATGGTCTTTTATACTATTATGGCAAAAAGAAATAAACTAATCCCTTATTTCGTGTCATAGATAAACAGAAAAAGTTTTCTGTGTCGTGCTAAACCATTTTTTCTCACCAGAATGTGGCACATTTATAAATTTACCATTTATCTATGCATTGACTATTACTGTCACTTGGTGATTCTGGTATGTATTTAGAGATTCTTTATAAAATCCAAATAGGAATCTGCAGTGTTGTCGATCATGACCTGGCATTTCGGCATTAGTCCCTTTCCCAAGTCGGTAACGTAGTTTCCCCAATGCTTTTTCTATAAATATTTTCATTGTAATTGTTCGGATGAGCTTTCTTCTTTGGTACCTTGACTTCATAGTACGAAAATGTCAGCTAGATCTCATCATTTTGCAGTTGAAATTTTAAGGTAACTGTAAGTTCTATGCTAATCATTTTTTCTTTCGCACTTCTCGCTTGTGAACTTTCTTCCGGCTTCTTGCTTGCCAGTCAACTTTGATCTTTAAAAAAATGTGAAAGCAGTGTCAATCGCTATAGGCCCGTTTCGTTAATTCTTGTTCTTTTATTGTTCTCTTTCCTTAATAATGTTCTGCTTTTTCTCATACGCTTTCACACTCAGTAAGCCTTTGTGTCTCAGTGGCTTTATTGCCTTGCTTGGGGTGAAAAAGTTTACCTATATATATATATATATATATATATATATATATATATATATATATATATATATATAAAATACTTGCATTATTATTATCATTATCATCATCAGCTACATCACTCCTATGAGCCGGTGTTGTCGGAGAAGCGCTGTGCAATGGAATACCTGACCAATTCCCGCCACATATGCATGTTAAAAGCCGAAGAGGTATTTTACCTAAAAATTAGACCTGGCAGGGTCCATCCCTCTCTAAATCAAACCATGTCCTGCAATTTGAAATTTGCTTTGATCATAGACATGCGACCGTTGATTGCATCAGTGAAATCGTCCTCCCTGGCCGTTGATTCAAGTCTAGGATTCTTTCCGCCCAGTCATACCATGTCATTGACCCACTGGGTGTATGCATAGATACCCGAACCTAGCGTACTCCACAGTGCAAGATAGACGTTGACCCCGAAAGACAGGTATTGTTTTTAATCCCGCTCCGTATCTAAACACCCTCATCATCAGAAAAGCTTGTAGGCAGAACCAGTTTACTTCTCGATGGCCCAACCATGCGACAGGTTGTACTGGGTTACTTGATACCAGTAGCACACGTAGAGAGTGGCCTGCCATAAAATCCCTCATATAACCCGTCAAAATGCTGGTATTGTTTACGCATTTCTACATCGGATGAGTGCATTATCTGAACGCTCTGTCAAACGTCTTACATACACAATATATATATATATATATATATATATATATATATATATATATATATATATATATATTGATATATATACTTTGATGCTATGACATATTTATGGGTAAAATTGCTCAATATCAGAAACAGAGTGTATGTAAATATAAAAGTGAACACTGAGTGCCACACTAAGCAGCCACAGTCTGTTTCATGCTTGAACGTAATCTTTAGGCTACGTGTGTTGCGTTTTGGATCAACTATTTATATATGCTGCTCAATAGTGTAATATGCTAAGCAAGGTCTAACGGTTATTGGGTAGACGGTAACGGTTATATTTAAGTTAAACACCTTGCTATAGATGTGAATTTATTACATATAAAACAATTTTAATATTTATTTCTTAATAATTACAAAGAAAATAATAAATAAGAGTAAACCAAAATTAATGTCTCGAAAAATTTATAGTCACATGTACATCTTTTTTGAGCTCGTATAACGCTTTCAAATCTTTTTTTTTTCAGTAACTTTTTCTCTAAATTAGCACAAACATCTGCAGGGAAAATTTGCTGCATTTTATCTGCATAATCCACAAATTGGTGCAAGTTAAAATATATAACATTTTTTTAATTAGACCCAGGAGTTTGTGAAGAATTATCATTATTATATATCTTAGACGAGCACACTCATTAGTTGAGATAATTACAATCCCAGAGATATACATTCTTTTTGTCGTAACCTAATTAGAAGTAGGTTGTTTGTTCACATCTTCATCAAGTTATCTATTGGAAGCCCTGTTCATTCACCGAGAAAGGTTTCCGATTTTAATTTATCTCGAATCACTGAAAGAATTTCAGGTTTCCGATTTTTAATTTATCTCGAATCATTGAAAGAATTTATTGAATAAATGGTATGTTAACCGGTGTGATAATATAGTGGTTGAGCAACCAATGTATGTGTTGTTCGAATTATTATTATTAGAGAGACATTGGTGAATAGGTACATAACATCGAAACTCACAATCACATTGCTGTGAATAAGTGCATCAGTGATAGTCTCTTCAAACTGAGCAGAGTCCTTTACACAGGGCAGAGACATACATGCACGTAGCTCGATTTCACTTTGCGGTTGGCAAGACAAATCTCGGCAACTGACCATGGGATTTAAATGAATACCATCTTTGTGAATTTTTAAATGAATACCATCTTTGTGAATTTTTAACTTAACTGTACTATTATTGAATAAATGGTATGTTAACCGGTGTGATAATATAGTGGTTGAGCAACCAATGTATGTGTTGTTCGAATTAATATTAGAGAGACATTCTTCAAATTGGCATGCGAATTCGCAGACAACGTTGGTTTGCTGATATTTTGATTTTTGTTGAATCACTAGTGATGATCATTCTGGAAGATTTTATTTTTTAAAGAAAGTTATGAGTTAAATTTATTTGTCTATAGTAACTGTGTAGTTGGTTTCTGCAGAATAATTTATTGTTTTTTTATATTATTATTATTATCATTTGTATTATTATTAGTTTAAATATTTTCTAATAAAATTATTGTCAATTATTGCCTGTTTTGTGTTTAAATTCGTTAAAAATATTGTGTGTGTAAAGAATACCAGAAGTGTTTTATTGTCAATTATTGTCAATTGTTTTATTGTCAATTATTGTCAATTGTTTTATTGTCAATTATTGACTGTTTTGTGTTTAAATATTGTGTGTGTAAAGAATACCAGAAATGTTTTGTTAAATTATTTATGATCGCTATGTTGCATATGTTGAAATAGGCATGTGTTTTAATTGGTTTATTCCAATCTAAAGTCTAAACAAAGGAATTCTGTTGTGTTTAGTTTATATGTGAAATTAAGGACTGGGTTATTTTCGAAGATTTTTCTCAGATTTTATTTACAGTATACATGTGAATCTTATGTACTCACCAGAGACCCTCACAAATGAGTTTCGTGTCCAAAGAGGGCTCAAGAAATGTGGCACTGCGTGCAATGTTGACCTTGACTGAAATTAAGCAACCATAATAATAATTTTTCACTGCATCTTTTTTTCGTTAAGTAACGTTAATCTTTTTCTTTTTTCTTTCATAAATTTCACTTTGTCCAAGGTTCGAGAGCCACTCAATATAGAGAAGTTATAATAAAAAGATGTAATACTAAATGAGGTATATGATATGGAAAAAAGAAAAGGTGGTAGGAAATGAAGATTATAAGGGTCCAGAGGAAAGAATAGCAGTTGACTCCTGACTCGATGAGATCACGATTAGAATGTTTAGGGAAGTAAGTACGAGGTGGCAGTTATTGAGGAAAAGCTGAATTTTCTTCTGGCATCTGGAATACAGGGGAAAATTGAGGATGATTCGATTCCGTGGAAGTAACATGGTATGTTGTAGGTGTTTGAACTGGTGGAGCTAAAAGAATAGAGCTAAGCTGAAAAATTGCCACAGAAATATCGATAGAGTAGCAACAGGCTTGCGACATTATGCTAATGGGGAAAAAAATTTCAGAGTGGAAATTAAGTCATCACCCACAAGACCGCATAAATGGTTTTGAACTCTATCAAAGCTGGAAAGTGTGGTGTGTGCAGGTCAAACCCGAGTTATGTAGCAATTCTCCATTTGTGTTTAAATACATATTAAATGAATAATAAAAAATAATATTGAATGAATAATAAAAATAATATTGAATGAATAATAAAAAATAACATTGAATAAATAATAAAAAATAATATTGAATGAATAGTAAAAAATTATATTGAATGTATAATAAAAATAAAATTGAATGAATAATAAAAAATAATATTGAATGAATAATAAAAAATAATATTGAATGAATAATAAAAAATAATATTGAATGAATAATAAAAAATAATACTGAATGAATAATAAAAAATAATACTGAAAGAATAATAGAAAATAATATTGAATGAATAATAAAAAATAAAACTGAATCAATAATAAAAATAATATTGAATGAATAATAAAAAATTATATTGAATGAATAATAAAAAATAATACTGAATGAATAATAAAAAATAATATTGAATGAATCATAAAAAATAATATTGAATGAATAATACAAAATAATATTGAATGAATAATAAAAAATAATATTGAATGAATAATAAAAAATAATACTGAATGAATAATAAAAATAATATTGAATGAATAATAAAAAATAATATTCAATGAATAATAAAAAATAATACTGAATGAATAATAAAACATAATATTGAATGAAAAATAAAAAATAATACTGAAAGAATAATAAAAAATAATATTGAATGCATAATAAAAAATAATATTGAATGAATAATAAAAAATAATATTGAATGAATAATAAAAAATAATATTGAATGAATAATAAAAAATAATATTGAATGAATAATAAAAAATAATACTGAATGAATAAGAAAAATAATATTGAATAAATAATAAAAAATAATACTGAATGAATAATAAAAAATAATATTGAATAAATAATAAAAAATTAAAAGTTATGGAAATCAGTTACACAAGTTTACCTAAAGTTCATTTTGCAAAAAGCTGAAATGTAGAATATTTTAATTTCTAATAACTGAAATCATCCTAAGTTTACCTTTTGATCTTCCGTGCGCTTTTGTTTTTTAAATGAGATTTTTGACAATTTCCATCAAAATTTGAATATGTAGCGGTGGATGATCTTTTTTTTTATGTACGCCATTTGTTATTTTTAAATAGGAAAACTATACGTGTGTGGCGGTTTCAATGGGCAAGAGTCCTTGGACACTATGGAAATGTACGATGCGCAGACTGATCAATGGACCTTACTGGAGAGAATGTCTACACATCGGTCAGGAGTTGGGATGATCGGCTTCAATTCAAACCTTTATGCCATTGGTGGCTTTAATGGCAATCACAGATTAAAAACAGGTAAGCTAAAAAAGCAATCAGATAATAGCGTCTTACCTAAGATGATTGATCAATTTTGTATCGACAAAAATTTAATTTAGAAATTCGAAAAGATTAGATTAGATTTAAATAAGTTTTTTTTTTAACTCCTGTTTTTGTTTTTTCCTTTTAAAACTTTTTTCAGTCATTCTAAATCATGGCGCGCAATGTATGTGCCTTGCGTACTTTAACGTTACAGCTCAGAGCAGATACTAGGTTCGTTCCCAGGTCGTAGCTTTTTCCGGTAGAACGCTTAATGCAACAAAAATAATTATTTGGTCGCATCGTTATCTATAAAATAAAAACCATGAGATGAGATTGTTGCAGCCTGCAAATTTTTATTCTGTTGCAACCTTCTCGTAAGGGCCATCTGTAGACGAGTGAGGAAGAGTAAGACGAGATGGGGATGGTGAATGGTCTGAGCAGCGTTTGCCTTCCTTTTCGCATCGCGGGCGAAAGCTCCCCTGTCATTGATTCTTATCCTGTCAGCTTTCGTCTAACAAAATAATTAGCTCCATCCAGCTAACCCTCTTTGTCAGGATCGTTCTTGTGAGGTCCGCGTCACTCAGCTGACCTTTGTCAAGTCGATAACTGTTAAAACAATTTCTGCAACATCCTGCAGATGTCCTTAACAAGATATCATCTAATAAATGATATTGTTAGAGTACGGCTATAAATGTCGACCACATCTAAAAGTCGTTAGCAATTTTGTTTAAAATTCAATTTCTTTTGAATTGCATGTAAAAATTGATCTTGTTCTTCAAGAATAATTATTTAATATACGCATTTTAATTATTATCCTTAAATATGTAGATCTGAGAAAACATCTTAACGAAATATTTTTCTCATTTCCGGACGACCTACCAATCATTTCTGCAATTTTTAAAATTGTTTTACTATTGCAAGCTCGTTAGTTATTAAACATTTCAGTTTATCCGTCAAATAACTTATAAAAATTTAAATTACACATTGACCAAATTCATCATTTTTGTGCAAAATATAAAAATCTTAACTCCCTACTAAATCTAAATTCTTGTGCCAAACGCAAAAATCTGTTGTTAGTAGGAATAGATATGACCTAGTAGCTAAAAGCGTTGGTTGAATCCAGTGACTTAATCCAAAGAGTTGTGGCTACACTGAAGTGAACAAAAAAAATTGGAGAGTTGAGTTAAAGGGAAATAAATAATAGTTAGACATCCGGAAGAGGCATGACACGTGGAACTACATCTATTCCGTTGGACGAAATAAAGGGTTCAGTTCGTAATTCCAGTCACCTGAAGAAGGCCGGGGCGTACAACAGCTGAAATGTCGTGAATATGGCAACAAAGATGAAGACAACAGTTCGAACAATGTGAATAATTACAATACTTCATCACAGAAATATAGACAGATGCTTTCTATTAGTTTACATTTATGCAAAACGAATCGTCATTGATCCTACCTACGCAGATAGCTGTTGCCATCATTCAGCAAATAAACCATTAACATTCCAGTCTTAGTATTTTTGTGTCGATAAAAACACAAACTGATTAATAATATGTCATTTCGTGTATTTGATTTACACAATATCCCATCTACTGAATGAATTATTATTTTTTATTATTATTTTACACATTAATATTGATTCCTTATTCTGTGACCTTCTTCGTCCATTGAGTTGTTTAAACTGTTCTATTATTTGGACTTTAACCTTATTTGTAGAAGTTCTTTTTGTTTCCCAGAGATCTTCCGTTGCTTGAATATTGTTTCCTATTTTCATACTGCACATTTTAATAATGAATCACAAATTTTCTACTGGATTAAATCTAAAGAGACTGGGAGCCATTCATTTATTTGGTCTCTCTGAAACCTATTTTTTTGCATAGTAGGTAATTGTATGTTTTGCAAAATGTCAAGGATCGATGTGTCATTAGTCTAAATTTCCTTTGTCGTGACCTGTATAACTCGAAAATCATCTTCAAGAATTTGCAATAATTCCCCGCATTTATCTTGACAGCATCGTCAACTCTGAATGAAAGTACAATTTCCCTACGTACAATACGCGCTCAAAAAATTAGCCCATCACCCCACTGTTATCTTTTAAGTCATAGTGATCATTTATTTCCATAAAGAACAAAACCTCTAAACTAGCCGTCCTCATTATCATCAGTCTCATGACCGGGTCAGGTCGTAGGGTCGATGTGCAGATGAGTAAATGACCAGTTCCTTCCATATGTCTCGGTTAAGTGTCGATATCTGAGCAACTCAGAATGATCTTCCTATTCAATGAGTGATCTTGTTAAGCCATTTTTACATCTTTTTTGCTTCCTTTTCTTTTACCTAAGGCGGTACATTGCAGATAGCAATGGAAACATTGTTGACTCTTATAACGTATCCATAGCATTTCGACTTTTTCTTCTTGACAGAGGTTAAGAGGTCATCCAACGGGCCTGTGTTTCTTGCTAGATGGTGTCACACGCTGCGTTAATTGTGATGCGATCTGCGTAACTTATGCCCTAGGACAGTTTTGTGTTTTGGACTGAATAAAGGCTTCGTTTCGAAATTCCAATCACCTGAAGAAGGCCGGCGCGTACAACGGTCGAAACGTTCTGAATATGGCAATGAAGATGAGGATAACAGTCCCAATTAAATGTAAATAATGAATGTAAATAATCATAACAGCTCATATTTTCTTTAAGCCATTGTTATAAATGTTTCAAAAATATTCAATTGCTCGAATTCTTTCTCATGATTCTGTTAAATATTATTGTTGTGTAATCTAAGAACATTTTTGTTTGTTAATTCTAACCTGTTACCCTTTTCTCTTTTTTCGTAAATGGCAAAAGATTCCGAAAGAGAGGATTGTAAAAATTAGTGATAGAAAAAGAAAAAATTCACAATTTAAAAAAAAAAAAAAGAAAAAATGAAAGCTAAAAATCGGCGAACCAATTTGGTTTGCCATAAAAAGAAATAACAAAAAATAAAAAGATAAGAATAAATAAATAAATAAATATAAGAGATCAAAAGTTTATCATTCCTAAATGTAGGTAAAGAAAATGGGTGTGTTGTCAAATGAGTCAGTTTGTGAAACAATTAAAATCAAGAAACAAAAGGGAAATGAATTCCTTTGTCTAAAAATCTCACAGAGAGAATCGAAAAAATTTCTGCTATCAAGGGATATTTACATAGATGCCATAGCTCTCTCCTCTCTCTCTCTCTCTCTCTCTCTCTCTCTCTCTCTCACCTCCCACACACACTCTAAAGCCTTGTCATTTCTGTACATTTCAATTGAATTTGGAACTTAAAATGTGTCACCTATATTTTATTCTAGTCTTGTAGGTATGCTCAGAGAATTTACCATTTCAAAAGAAACTAAAAAAAATGTCATTTTTTAACCAGCCATCTTAAATATAATTTCAAATCTAAACACGTAATGAATTTAAATCTATTTTGATATCACAACTGAAATATTTAATCTAAGGAAATAAACACCATACTTATTTGTATAGTTAACTTAACATATATAATCGATACTGTCTCTTGCTTTCTCTCTCTCTCTCTCTCTCTCTTTCTCTCTCTCACGCTATTGGACACACACGCGAACACTTACGCACACATACATATACACTTCCGCGATCTCTTTCACAGACACACACACACACACACACACTTTCTCTCACATGCAGCCTCTCTCTCTTTCAAAGTCGCTCTCTCGCTCTCTCTCGCACACATACTCTACTTCGCAATCACTTTCACACAATCTCTGTCTATTTTTCTTCACATATATACACAGTACCTCATAAGCACCCTCTCTCTCTCTCTCTCTCTCACACACACACACACACATGCACACTCTTTTTATCAGTATATTTTTCTTGTGTTTATACACCTGAAGAAATCTAAGTAAACAACTTCTATCAATGAATTCTGTTCATTAAGAGTTCAAATCTTTAGATATTGATTCTTTCAGTCGTGTCTCTCTCCAAACCGATAGAATCTACTTCGACTCGGAAATGAAGGCAAAATTTAGATGTTACTTCATTTTAAATTCCGATTCGGCATGTGCTGAAAAGCTGAATCAGAAAAAAACAAAACAAAACTAGATTTTTCAAATTTTCAAAGCTGTTTCTATTTGTAAACAAATTTCCTGAACCCTGCCGCTCAGATACTTAAAGGTTTAGGCGAACTTATATTAAAAAAAAAACAAAAAAAACTAATATCTTTTAGGAATTGAATATTAATAAAGTAAATTCAATCCCGACGATGCCTGTCAATATGGACTTCGATTCTTATCAACCAATAAGAATTATCTCATAATCCGTCAAGTCCAACTGAAAGTATCGATTCTTGTTTGATTCCCGAAGTGAAGCACCAACAAACTTAGTCCGTATTTAACCAGAGTGCCAATTACAAAGAAGTTACAGTAAACAACTTGTGGCCTTGCCGTACTAAATAAAACTTGGTAGATAGCAGAATCCACGTTAATATCACACATCTCACTCCGCCAGTCACTTAACTTATTGTACGCTCACTAATTATTGGCTTTTATTTTCTTGGCATGACACAGAAAATAAGAGAAAATTGGAAGAAGACTTTATGGCGTCTTTTCTCCAAGAGGGAAGGAGCATGCTTACCTTGAAATCAGGAATCGAAATTTTTACCTTGGCTCAAACATCAACCGTATTTGAAACTAAATTTTCACCGAATACAGCGCCCATGAGCTACTCAAGGTAGAGAGTTACGTAAAAGGAGGAATTAAGTGCAGATTATGGGGATATGACGAATAGATAACAGTTGACCTTTACGTAAGATTGTAGTGATCAGAGAAGCATCATTTTTACGCTATTGTTCACGTAATAGAAAGCCGAAGAGCCACTCAATGTAGGGGATTGTTGAATGAGACTGGTTTATGGACGGAAATGGAGTTTAGATTATAAGGATATTGCTGTGGAGTAAATAGTATTACCACGGTGACTATATGAACTTGTCCATAACTATAAATAAAGAGATCCAGATCAGAGATAAGAAAAAGAAGAAGTAGTTTTGCAGTTCGCTGTCTGACTCGCAGCTGGCTTGTCGAACTCTCTTCTCACGGGCAAAGAGGAACCCAGACGAGGTTATGCCTACGAGCAGATTCTCGTCTGGGAAGGTAGACAAACCCGACCCAGTATATGTGGGGTCTAAGGGGAATTTTTACCCGGGCCTACGGGCTTAGAATCGCTCGTGGGGAGGTTTGGTAAATACTAGAAGTCATTGGAGTCAGTCTTCAGACTAATTAATAGAGGCGTCACGGCAAGTAGCTGAAGCCTTACTTATATTATAAGTGCTATGAAGCGCGTTATAATAATGGCGACGAAGGATTCGAAACTCAGGCGATTTATAACCGTTGTTACAAAGATTCAGGAAATTATACGAATTGTAACTGGAATTTGAAAACTCATACTGAGTGAAAAAGTATGGAAAATATATATTTGTTGCTTTGGGAACAAAGATACAGGTGACGGCAAGATTTCTAACCGCGTTGATTTTAAAAAATTCTTGTGTGGAAGAATATTTTCTCTTGGGTGTAGGAAAAATATTCTTGCGAATACGGAGCAAATTTTGGTTTTGAAAGTTGAAATTTAACAATAAAAAACCCAGCAACAACAAAACCAACAGTTATTAGAATTACAAAACTGCAACAGGAATTGTTGGATAGAATTCTGAAGAAAACAAAAACATTCTTCAACGTCTCTTACGCCAGACGCCTTCCAAAACAACATAACAGAGAATTTATATACAATCCTGATGAGGGACTGACTTTTTCTGCATATTTTCGTAGATATGAACAAATATTCAGTCAGGAATGCAGCGGCTGGGAAGATGAGGAAAAAACGAGATTGTTGTTGAGGAAAATAACTCCGATAATTTATGAAAAATGCTGTAATTACATTTTAGCGAGAAAACCAGGTGAAATCAGGTTTGAAGACATTGTACAGATTCTGACAAAAATCTTTAGTGACAAGAGCTCTCTGCTTAATGCTCGATGGAGGTGCTTGAATATAACCAAAAAAGAGGATGGAGACACTGTCAACTATGCTGGTATCGTCAATAAAGCATATGAAAAGTTTAGAATAAAGAAAATGACTCCAGATATGTTCAAAGGAATAATTTTCGTGCAAAGTTTAATAGCTAAAAATGATGCTGAAATACGAGCGAAAATTTTAACAAAAATTAAACAAAACAATAATATTACACTGCAAGAAATAGAATTGTCTGGCAATTATCCACTAAGTCTGAAAATTCAGAAAAAGAATATGCATTGGTACAAGCAAAGGATAAATGTACAAAAAGAAGAAAAAATCCTTGTTTCAGATGTGGTAAATTACATCTTGGAAAAGACTGTCCATTTAAAAATGCAGAATGTTACAAGTGTGATAAACGAGCACATATAAAGTCAGACTGCAAAACCAAACCAAAAAAAAAAAAGATTCTCACAGGAAGAAATTTGTACATAGTATTACGACAGAAAAAATTGTCTCAGAAAACAAAAGAAAATTTGTGAATGTGAAAATAACGTAGGTGTGAAAATCCTACTGGACACTGGCAGTGATATTTCAATAAACAGTAACACCACATGGAAGGGCATTGGAAAGCCTTTATTAAAAAGGACTTCCAAACTTGCGATTTCAGTTTCTGGTGAAAATTTATTTGGTGGCGAGGGTGGAGAAATGACTTGTAATGACTTGTTAATTCCGTAATAAGCATGTAAAAACTAAATCTCATGTATTTAACAAAGTGCTACGAATTTATTCGGAACGGACTGTATGGAACTATTTGACGTTTGGGATTTTTTCAATAAATCTTTATTGTAAAAACATAAGTGGACAAGCAACCAATTTAAAAAGTCAGAACTAAAATCTTAAGGAAATATTTTAAAATGTTTTCCAGATGTTCTGTCAAATGACATGGGTCGGTGTTCAAAATTCATAGCGGATTTTCAAGTAAAACAGTTTCAATGCCATTATTTAAGCTGAAACGGAGCGTACCATTTGCAGCATTAGAACAAGTTAATGAAGATATGGACAGATTCGAAAGAATTGGTGCCATAGAAAAAATTAACCATTCAAAATGGGCTGCATGTAAAGAAAAAAAAAATGGGTTGTATGTAAAGGAAAAAAAAATTTTAAATTGTGTTAGCCTGGATTCCTCAACAGGATTAAACAGTTGTTTCGAAACATAACTACCAAATCCAGAAGACCGTCCTGGGTATAACGATAAACTACATCCGCGTCCTGGGTAAGACGAGAAACTACGTCCAGCAGCAAGGCCTCTGATCAGGAGGTTTTGAGGAGCGTTGAACCACCTCTTAATTGCCGATGTCCCCAGGTACACCCTGACCCAGGGTGGTAGCACCTGCTAGGGTCCCAGCTATGGGCAAATAGTTAACCCCGAAACTGAGGTAAAAAGTATTATAAAAGTGTAAAAATAGGTTTTAATACCAGAAATACTTTGCAAACAATTATTACCAGAAATATTACCAGCTCTACATTTTTGAGGAAAAAATATTACCAGAATTAGATTTTTGAGGAAAAAATATTACCAGAATTAGATTTTTGACAAAACAAAATATTACCAGGAAAAAAGTTGTCGGCATTAAATAACCCATTGAGGCTGATATGCCGTAAAACACAACAAACCAAACGAAACCAAATCCAGAGGAATTTTTTCGAAGTTAAACGGTGGAAGAATATTTTCAAAGCTGGATCTCTCTGAAGCATATTTACAAATTCAGATTAAAAATGAATGTTCAGAATTAACGATCATACATACGCAGAGAGAATTATAACCGAGTTTAACCGACTTCCTTTTGGTATAAAAGTGACACTATTTATTTTTCAACAAGCTTTAGATACCATGATTGCGCATTGCGACTTTGCAGTGGTGCATCTGGACGAAATTTGAACCCAAAATGTATCTAAAGAACATTTTTGGTATAGGAAAAACTATTTTGGAAAAACTAAGAGAATACTGATTAAAGCTCAGTGAAGAAAAATGCGAATTGTTTTTGCCGAAAATTAAATACCTTGGTCAAATTATTGATAAAAATGGTCGTCAGCCAAATCCGTCGAAGGCAAGTGCAATTAAAAATATGCCTACACCAACAAAAATGACTATGTTTCAAGCTTTTCTAGGACTGGATAATTACTATCAAATATATGTATATAAAATGCATAGTTTGAGAGCTCCACTGAACGATCTACTAAAAGCTGTAAAGTAGAACTGGAATGGTAACTGCCAAAAGGCGTTTGACGAAATAAAATTAAAAATAAAAACTTACGTCAAATTAATTATTAGCACGCTACGATACAAAAGCAGAAATTGTAGTGGCGTCAGATGCTAGTGAATCCGGTATTGGAGCGGTAATTTTGCACAAATACGATGGCGGTAAAATGAAAGCCTTCGCTCATACTTCACGCTAGCTTGTACCAACAGAGAAAAATTAGTCAAATAGAAAGATTTTGTTTGGTGTGAAGAAATTTCATAAATTTATTAATGGAAGAAATTTTAAGTTTCAAACATATCACAGGCCTCTATTAAGAATATACGGTCCAACGAAAGGAATACATACGCATGCAGCTAATAGACTACAACGTTGGGGTACCATCTTATAAAACTATGCTTTTACAATGGAGTACCAAACGTCTAAAAAATGAAGACATGCGAATGGATTATCTAGATGGATTATCTAGATTAATATCTAAAAATGCGGGACCATTGGATGGCACGGTCATCGCAGCAATAAAAAGCGAAATGGAAATAAAAAAAAAAACATTTTGTGCAATGTAGTACGAGAGTTATCAGTTACCTTGGAAATTGTAATTCGTGGATTTTCGTCTGCACCCTACGATATAGCAGTCTGCCTTCTCGCAGCCTTGTTGACGAAGTTATCTGGATTCGTACGGGTTCTATTTCGATCGGATTGGTCTTCTTGACACCAACAGATCAGACCAGCAAATTCCAACAAGCCGCCTCTTCCGCGTTCTGATCTCCGAACTCATCTAACTCAAGCGTGCGGGCAGCTTATATATAGAGAGGCGGAGCTAAACCATCTTTAGGCACCGCCACCGAATTTTAATATGCAAATCGCCTGGACCACCATGTGTTTCCGCCTAATCTCCGGATCTCCGCGGGCAACCAGTTTTCAAGAGGTACTAAAATCGGATTCAGACCTCCTGCTGGATCTTCCGCAGACAATCTATACTTAAATTTTGCCAAAACCACATATCCCATCTGGTTGAATTCCACTATTCAGACCACCCAAAAATCCAATTCGCCATTTATCCCAAGCTTTACTTTAACGAATCCGTCTCTTAATCACTCAGTTACATATAATTAACTAATAACTCAACACCAGAAACAATTATTAAGAGAAAAAAAAAAACAAGAGAAAAAAAAATAAACTTATTTCTGGAATTACTCCGGAATCCCTTCTACCCAAGTAATTAGCACCTTCATCCTAATTCTTTAGCACTGTTGATTACTAAATCTACCTCGGGGTGGGGAGTCTCTCTCTCTCTCTCTCTCTCTCTCTCTCTCTCTCTATGTCACAGATAGAACCTTGGCCAAAGATAGACACGTCGTAGTCAAGATTGCATATATAGATTTTGCAAGTCCTATGAATGGATCACATTATTTTGTGGTAGTCGATAGTTCCACTAAATGGCCGGAAATTTATAAGGACAAAAATTCCAGATTCATAGTCTAGATATGGCATTCCAGATATCATAGTCTAGATATGGCATTCCAGATACAATAGTCTAGATATGGTATTCCAGATACCATAGTCTAGATATGGTATTCCAGATACCATAGTCTTGATATGGCATTCCAGATACCATAGTGTAGATATGGCATTCCAGATACCATAGTCTAGATATGGCATTCCAGATACCATAGTTTAGATACGGTATTCCTGATACCATAGTCTAGATAGGAGGAGTTAAAGAAAATTACTTCTCTGTTTGGCTGCTACCTACAAACTGAAATTGGCAGCCGCTTTGGTCACTGCATGGAGTGACAACATTAATCAGCCGCCACGTGACCTACGTGACTTATCTCCACCATAGGGAGATAAACGCCTTCCGTATCCCTACATGACAAAACATCTACAAGATATTCAACTATATTTAATGGCTTTAAAAATTACTTATCCGCACAAATTGTATATACGAGCTATTTCTAATTTTTCAGCAACTTCATCAATGGCTCGTATATATGAGGTTCCATTTGTTACGACAGACGTTCAAAGAAGAAGTCTCTTTGAGATTGCAGCCTTTTGTTGTAACTGGTCAGAAATCAGGTTCAGCTTGGTGGTGATGAAAAAGTTACTCGCTTGAGTTTTTGAGGTCTTGGAAGTTAAAAGCCAGCTTCTCCATCCACCCCACCCCATTGGGCGAGGTCAGAAAGAGAGATCAGCTGCAAGGCTCTGGTCATCTAGAAATCTCTATCAGTAATGAGAAACGCTGCTATCTCATACACCAAACAGGCTCTTCAACATCTCTCTCTCTCTCTCTCTCTCTCTCTCTCACACACACACATGCAATTTTTTCTCTCTCTCTTCCTCTCACACTCTCTATCCTCTCTCTCCATCTCTCTTTCCTACCTTCCTTCGGTTTCATTTTGACTTTTCTCTTCACTTTTTGTACTTTAACTTTTCGAATTTCTTCCAGTGGAAAAATATCATATACACTCGAAGAGGTGGTCACGTGTCAATTCCATGCCGACAAGACGATCTAACTTTGCTGTCACTGTACTCGAAGGTTTAATCTACGTCATCGGTGGGTACGACGGTGAGTTTTGACTTCTCTCCCCAAGAAATTCTAAAATGAAGATTTTCTTTAAGTTATATTTGTAATATCTTGAAATTGTGTCTCTCTGAAAATGATGCCAGTTTCTAATAATCCACGCCATGTTTTGACACCCAATAGAGCAGCCAGTGTTAGTTTCATTTGTTATTTATCAAGCAAATGATGTTATATTTGTAAATTTTCAAAGAAAAGACATTTGTACAGAAATAGAAGTTAAGAAGATCTATTCATTTAGTACTAGTTGTTGAATCACGGAAAAGGTCTGCAAAGAATAGCTTGTGGAATCTTCCAGAAAGATGTATTCTTCCCTAAAAAAAAAAGCCTTAACCAGTCACCACTTCGTTTCAGTAAATTCAATCTTCTATTGGTTAAGAAACACTGAACTGTAGTAAAGTCGAAACAGATACCTTTTCCCGCCGAAGCTCCCTGGAGCCGATTTTTAGACACCAAGTCAATATAAACAGCCGCATGACTCAATTCAAGTCAGTCAGTCATCGAGTTTCGTGAGATGCTACCAAATTCCACGCGTGTCAATTCACTGACTCAACATCACTTCAAAATTCTCAACAAAATCAACACAGCACTCAATCGACCATTGTCTGCGTGGTAATCAAATTACAATTTACTTAAAAAGTGAACGTTTTCACTACACAAACAGTAATTGTACAATTCATCTATTTAGCCAAACAGTTAAACTCTTCACAACTTAAATTCTGACTAACAAGTAACACACACATACATACTAATATTTGAACAAATACATGTGAGATCTTTTCTTGCAGAAACCAAATTATTTTAATTTCACTAACAAATCAAAACCATTAACTTTTATTGTCCAAATTTCTGCATGAACATTCTTCATAACCTTGTCTCAATTGTCACAATCAACAAACATTCTGTTATCCTTGCATATATATCTATTGTATATATAAAAATCTCTTTATTGTTGGATCTCTAACCATTGTGTTTTTAGTAATTTATTGCAATACAAATTGTCCTTATATTCTTTATCTGACATGTTGTGGGATAATGCATATTAAGCACGCCTAATATTTGCCTTACATAAATTACCTTCTGGTACATTTTCACTCAGCTACAATCCGCAACAAGCTAATACTTAATTTCTCTTTTTAAGGCGTTGGTGTAAGAACAACTTAATAAAAGTTCATTAGTGAAAATTCACTCGGAGATCACGATCAGGCAGTGAAAATGCGAATTATTGAAAATCTTGATGAAGGAAATTTCGGCAAACAGAATCAGGCGCTAATATCAGCGTTTGAATTCGTTGGCAAAAAGGATTGGCTATGAAGCTTTTATGAGTTTTTCGCGGGACAATTGCTGCTGCCTGGTAATTTCAGTGTTCATTTTACAAAGAAAAATGCGATCACTGACGAAGACAGAAGCAACGGAAAGTCCCTGATTGAAAAGAATTCTTTTCTGTGCCGAGTTATGTCCTCTTAGATTCGCATAAAATAATAAAACCATTTGCGAGATGAGCACTTACTCTCCATCGAATATGCCGGGGATTTCGCTAAAAAAATAAGGTTTCTGAATTTCGTTTTCAGATATTCTTTTTTTAAAATAATTCTTAAAGTTAACATAATTATCTGCAAAGTATCATATCATATATACACTACAGGCTAAAAGTTTGGCACCACCCTCTGGATCTTGAAGAATCGCCGAAAAATCGAAGATTGCGTGCTTTTTTTTTTTTAAACTAATTTAATAGCTCACTTCTGGTTTGAAGGACTTTCTCTCCTTGAAAGTTTTTTTTTCATAGATAGATAGATAGATAGATAGATAGATAGATAGATAGATAGATGATGATAATGATGATATTATTATTATTATTATTATTATTATTATTATTATTATTATTATTATTATTATTATAACAACAACAACAATGAAATTAACCCATTGAAATAACGAAAATAAGCTTTATTCAAGTGAGAATACATGGTTCGCGTATAGTATCCTTTTATAGTCCAAGTAAACAGAAATAGCTCTCTCAAAGAGCTAATTATTAAATCCAAAGGGTGAACCCAAACTGTTGGTCTACAGTGTATATGTATCCACTCTTTTTTATGGCCTTGTGTCAAGCTAACCGAGAGCATCTCGTCATGGACCGTTGTTAAACAACTTGGTGTCGCAGACTATTGTTAAAATGAGTTCGGTCATTCGTGGGTGTCCTATGATGTTTAGGCTCGTACCAGAATAAATATATATTTCCTTTTATACGCTCAAATAGGTATTTTCTGAATCAAACTTGAAAAGAAAACTCACTTAGAAGTTGGAAAAAAATTGAATATCAAACAATATTTACACTAACATAGAATGTATTTAAATTTTTCGCTCTTTTATCTCTCTTTACAGAACTAAAACAGAAATCATTTGGAACTCTCTTCTGTAGGTAATAATGGTTAAAACTTAGCTAGTCTTGCTTTCTTTTTATTTCTTCTTATATTAAAATGTGTCATATTTTGAATGTGGGTTGCAGGGCGGACAGTCATCTCTTCGGTAGAATGCTACAACCCGACGTCAGGTCAATGGAGTTCCAAAGCAGACATTTTGTTCCCGAGAAGTGCACTCAGTGCTGTCACAGTCAAGAATTTAGAGTACGCTCGACGCTACACGTATTACGGACACCAAGGTCGCCACATTCAGCAACAAAGTCATGAAACACAACACTTTGAATCGCCATCACCCGACGCTGAAAACATAAACTGATTCAAATTCTAACAACCATTTTATAAATAGTTTCATACAAAATGATAAAAAGTAATCGATGATCAAATACAGATAAGCAGGAATTTGAAAACTTATCTCGTCATTAAAAATAAAACATCACATTCGACATTTTTCCATATTTTCCATAACATTTTAAAGAAACATGTAAATATTTCATTAGTTTTCTGTCATTAGTGCTAATGTTAATATTAGTCGTTTCCTTATAAGGAAATATTCGGAATTTATTGGTCTAGCAAGTAGTGTTAATTTCGGTCGTGAATGCTTCGTGTGATGAAGAAGTTTTTGCAGCGTGTTTGATCTTCATCGGGTGTCCTACGATTTTGATATCGTGTCAAACTAAGACAAGCTTAGTAAAGATGTACACACATGCAAACAAACGGCATCCGTCAGTATATAAGTGGAAAGACCTCATCGTGGACCAATGGTGAGCATTCTAATGACACAGGCAATTATTGTATCTGTTGTCACTTCATCTGTCTTTTCTTTCCCTTTTTTCTTTTTCAATTCTTCCTTTATTTTTAACATTTTCTTTTTACTTTTCATTGTTCTTTACCTTATTTATTATCTCCCCTGAAAGTAGCAGAGGATTTTCTCGAATAGATCTTGGAATCTCCACTCGATACTTGCCTTTCGTATAAGCAGATTATCCCATTATTATTTGGCACTAAGCTGCAATCATTAATTTAATAATTATACTCGCTTCCCATTTTCTTAACCGTTTTCTAATGACAATGATAATCCAATCAAAATAAAGAATCATTTTTTTGGTGGGTAGATGTTACCAAACTATATTTAGTATCATTGGAACCGTAAAAACTTCTATTTTTAACATTCATAATTTCCTTTACTTTCCACAGACAATAATTTACAGAACGGATTTTCCCCAATTTTTAATTCGTAACCATGATAGGAAATATGTGTTAAAATTTTATTTTGTTAATTATCACGCTGGAAAAGTCACCAATTAGTGAACGTACTAAGAAAGAGAGACTGTTTCCAGTTTTCATTTCCCCGTTATAATCATTAGTATATCTGTGATATAGTAACATTTTAATACCACGGGTAAGAAATATGGAGGGTCTTACTTGTAATATTTCTGAAAGTAAAAAGCCAGCAGGTCGGTGGTGTCCTCTATGTAGACCATGTGGTTTCCTCTGCTCTATTAACTGTGATAGACAATCGTGTCTTGCACCTCCGTGGTCCATCATAGCAACTGGGATTCGTCACCCCACGATCGACGTCACTCACCGCCCGTCAAGTGACCCTCGTGAAGTAATATTACCTCACCCCCAAATGCCTTTTGCATTCCTACACTATTGATCATAAAAATGAGTAGTAAATGCAGAATGCAGGACACCTTAACTTTCATCAACAAAACATAAACTAGACTGTAAATTTATCTTTTAACCTACACAAAGACATATTAAGAATTTCCAAGTTAGGAATAATGAATGTAAAATTCAGTTTCAAGTTAATTCAATCTATGAATACTTGAGGATTTGAAAACATGAAGAATAAAGTGATAAAAGAAGAAGAGTTTTATTTCCGACAGGTCTCATCAATATTATTAATTAAATATTACATTTATTCTTAACCTATAAATACAAAAAGATATGAGGCATACAAATGAACATCATATCAGGTGTCAAAATGAATTGACTGTAAATTGATTATTCTTTAATGTTATGCTTTTACTGATATAGCACGTACACTATTTTCTGGATTTTTTAGATATGACCTAATTAAAATGTGAATCACTTTAAAACAACACTAAAAAAAACAAACTCGGCAATATAAGTATATAATGTTTTTCCCCAAAGAAAAGAAAAAGGTGTTTTTTAAAACTCTAACACCTTGAAGTCTTTGAGGATCCAACGTTACCAAATATAAGCTTGGTAACATTTTTCCATGTTACATCATTTTTTTCCTGTTAATTGGATTGTGACTGAGAAAATATGGATACTTTTATTATTATTCTGATTCTGATTCTAGGTAAAACTTTGATATGGGTAAGTTTATTTAATTTCTCTCTAAATCCATTCGATGAAGTCGCACATAGATTCTCAATTATTTTCGTTGTTCAAGCAAAGCAAACAAAATATTTACAATTAACAACAGAAACTGATTTTTTTATTTATAACGTAACAGGTGCCTTTTTGTTGTTTAATGATTTTATAAATAAAGTTTGATATTTTTTTATAATTCCGCAAATCTACGAAATGAGATGTACAAAAAAAAAAAGAAAAAAAAAAGGACTAATCCCGATATGTTATTACCCGAACATTAACCTCCCAATTTCCTTGACGAATCCACAAAAAGGTTAATAAAATGCAGGTGAGGGTATGGCAGAGTATGTTTTGTGGGTGCATATGGGAGAGAATGAGAATGTAATTATATATGCATAGGAGTTATAGCTGTTTTATATCCACGTGTAGCAGCCGCCGCTTGATCACATGGAGAAGGATGGTATATTTGTTTTCAATGTAGTAAGGACAGTTTAGCTAGTGGTGAAAATGTCGCATTTCGTCTATGTTACAATGACCGCCGCATCGGAGAATGGACACAAGTTAATTCATAGACTCTGATTTGGGTTGATTTCCCATCTGTTTATCTACACAACTATGTATCCACCATTGAAAAGGCCGCTCGCTTCTCACTGGTTCGCTGCCTCATACCCTGATTCTGAAAGATTTCTGGTCGAATTTTTTTTTCTTACGTCCTGATTGTGAAGGCATTATCCGTCTATTTTTTAGAGATGGTGACATTTTAGTTTCCAGGTTATATATTTATTTCTTCATTACCACAGGGTGATTTCAAACGTATCTCGGAGTTAGCTTTCTTTTGCCACCTTTGTGTCGTAACAATGATTTATACGCAAATGTTCGCCTAACTTAGAAAAGCAATAAGCCACTTAATTTATATAAACAAATCTTGTATCGTCAAGCCAAAAAGTTTGGTATTGTTCTCATAAAATACAGACAAACCTCTTATCTACGGACCCCTATGAACGGACTTCGGATGCAAAATCTGCAGGTAAAAATAAAAAAATAGTTATGCAAGAAGAAAAACTTCCAAATTGTCAGCGATGTATTTCAAAATTTGCGGGCTTAGCGGAACGAGTCGTATTAGTTTTCAAAATGACCGCTTGACGGCGGTGGCTGGCTTTTCAGGTGTAAACAAAAACTGATGTACAGTATATAAAGTACGATACATAAGCACGTGCGCGTGAAAGTGGCTGTGAGAAATCTATTATTTTGTTATTTTGATTAATATATCTATTAAGTATATATATATATTTATGTCATATATACATTCTTATATTATTTACATTATGATCATAATTTTGGTAGTTACTATAATGGTTTTACAACTCAAAAATAATCCCTTCCGATCTATGGACAATCGGCTTTAACGCGACACCCCTTCCCACTATTAGTCCGTTGATGAGAGATTTGTCTGTACTTACAAAATTTAAATGCGATTTCAGTCAGTTGGACTCTTATATGTGAGATTTTGAAATGGTAATCCTTGGCACTGAAGGTCCGTTTCTTACAGTTCCTCCGTATATGTATTATCGAGTCTAATAAGGTCTTTTGGAAATTAATAATAGCATCGTTCAGGCTGAATCTAGTTTACGTTTATCAAGAAATAGTGAACTTATATCAAACCGGTACGATAACTTGCGTATAAGTGTAGTTCATACGGTGTAAGATAGTAAACAAGCTTGGAAAGAGAGAGGAATATGTTTGTTTCTCTACTCTCCAAGATCCACTATAGGCATTAATATACCCATGATATACTAACATCTTAACAGCATTAGAAAGAGCAAAAAATGAATTACAGAAAAATTATATATGTTTATAGATGAAAACATTTAATTATAGAAAACTGAAGTACACAAATATAATATATATTATTTTGCATCTGTATTATTTTCATTTCATAATATGTATTATATTTGTTCTCCATGTGCTTTTTTATTATTAATTATGTTAAGATATGTCATAAACATATGTTGTGATGTGTTAGATTATTACTTTACTATTGCATTAGCATAAGTGAGTGACGTAAGAACTTATTCACGGAAAATCGCAGGTATCTTCCGACTTGTACGGAAAATAGCGTTACGACGCAGTGTAGGAACGGAACTGTCATAGATTGAGGACACCCTGTGTGTGTGTGTGTATATATATATATATATATATATATATATATATATATATATATATATATATATATCAAGTCATCCCATAAGTTCTGTCTGAATTTTGAATAAAGAAAACAAGTGACCAAATGTTACATTTAATTACAGATTCAATCAACAATGTATTTTCCCTGATTATCTATGACTTCCTTCCATCTATTAACAAGCTTACTAATTCCATTACTGTAAAATTCTTTTGGCTTTGATTCGAAGAACTCACAAATGTTAGTTTTAACCTCTTCCTGTGTTACAAAAGCTATTTCTTCCAAATGATTCTGTAAGCTACGAAACAAATGGTAGTCTGAAGGAGCAAGATCGGGAGAATAAGGTGGATGAGGAATTTTCTCCCAACCAAGTTATTCGATCTTTTGTGACGTGATTCGTGCTGTGTGGAGTCGCGCATTGTCCTGATGAAACATCACCTCTTCTCGATTCACTAGAGTAGGTCTTTTTTTCCTCAAAGCTTGGTTCAAACGCTCTAATTGCTGACAGTATATTTGAGCATTAATTGTTGCATTAGGTGGTAAGAATTCAAAGTGGATTATTCCTTGGCAATCCCACCAGATTGAAAGAACCTTTTGCCCATGAAGTTCCCTTCTCGGCTGTGGCTGGGTCCTTCCCCTTTACCGAGGCGCTGTCTACGACGCTTAACATTTCGATAAAAGATCCATTTTTCGTCGCCAGTCACATGTCTATCCAAAAAAGGTGAAACAAGTTGGCGAGAATGGAGAGAAGAGCAGATGTCAACTCGGGATTTGAGGTTGTTTTCAGACAATTCATGAGGCACCCATTTTCCAAGTTTAGGAACTTTTCCAAGTTGTTGAAGATGACGATGAACAGTTGTATGGTTTGAACTGAGAACCACTGCCAATTCCTCGACTGATAAAGCAGGATTTTCTTCAAGGGCTGCTTCAAGAAGCTTTTCATCGAACTCAACTGGACGTCCGGTTCGATCTTCATCTTCAAGGGTGAAATCTCCACCTCTGAATTTTGCAAACCATCTTCTGCAAGTTCTTTCATTCACACATTCCTCTCCATAAACTGAGTGAATGTTTCTAGCCGCTTCGGCTGCTGGGTTTCCTTTCTTGAACTCATAAAGCATTATGTGCCTCAAATGATTCTTGGGTACTTACATGTTAGCAAGGTTTTAATCAAACAAAATTTATTTTTATTGTTCTCTGAAATAAAATTTGATCAGTTTAAATGCATCTAAACATAAAAATAATGTTCGGCTCCATTAGACATTATAAAATACTCTTTAAATTTCATTCATTATAAAGAAAGTTAAAATTCGGACAGAAATTATGGGATGACCTGATATAACAAACTATTTTGTATTTAACAGTTAAAATATTTCATTCTTGAAAATGGCTAAATGTATAGCCGAAAGCGCTCGGAATAAAAGAACATTCGGACAGTTTTCATATAATTTATCGTCTGAAAAGAAAAAAATATTAGATCGCATGAGAGATTGTATAAAAAACTAAATCAAAGCAGGATTGCTGCCTAAATACACACACACATATGTACATACACACTATTTCAACAAATTTTCAATGAACTTCTTGGCCGACGCTAGAGTTGATCATCAGATGTTCGATTAATCTTATTGAAATTATCATATCTATCATTTTTACTTCTGAGAACAAAAGCTAATCACAAATTTTAAATTTAAAGTTTCGTTAGAAACGTAGGAAAACTTAAATTTAGAATCCGTTAAAATTTTATTATGTCACTATACAAACTAAAAACTGTTCATGTATACACATATACATGTTGACACACACATATTTTATATATATATATATATATATATATATATATATATATATTATTGCAAGTTTCCAAAGATCACATACTTCATAATATTCAAACTTATTAATTATTTAAAAAAACAAATTTCTTTATGGGCAGTTTTTAGACAATGATAGAGATAACAGAAAATACTTCAGTTTTCTAACGCAACACAAAACAAATTAAAATACGCTTCAAGATATATAACTTCATCACAAGAAATTTCAATTCTACTCCTTACAAATAATAACTAATTAAGGAATAGAACATCTTCCAATACAATCATGTAAAAAAAAAAAAAAAAATGCTTGACTCGTTTCCTATCTTAACATATTTCACAAAAAGAACTTTTAATACATAATTGTCCACACGTGGTCTTGTACTTTTCAATTATTCGACCCACTTTAAATAAGTGCAATTTTTCTGTTTTAAGGTAAAAATTTAGATATTAGTTGATTAATTCCTAAGTGAACCAATTTTCTTTGAATAAAATATTCATGTTACTTTATTTTGGGGAGTAGTTAAAAATTAGAAAAAAACTTTTTTCTTTTTTTTAATTGTACGACCATCAATCAACAATCTGAAACACAAAAATTTGATCGAAGATATAAATTTATTTTTTCGGAAGAGATGAAGAAGAAAAGAATACGTAGCAAGGTTTATTTTTTTTTTTTTTTTTACTCATATTGGAAATGATTCCGATATATATTTTTTATAGCGATGATTATTGAACATAAAGTTTTTAATAAAATTTACCTTTCCTATGAATTCTACTTTATGAAAATTGGCATAGAAAGAGAGGGTCTCGTAGTAGCAGAGATTCGGGGGTGGTTAGATGGAGCAAGAGCTTTCAGCACTGAAACTGATTCCAGTTGGATTGTGACATATGTAAAACAGCATTAGTAATTAATAATAAAATTAATATAGTAAATAAACTCTTTACGGAACAGACGCCCGAGAGGATTAGTCCCTGATCACAACACTTAATCTTTTCAAATCTTGAGTCAGCCATTGTCTATCCTACTAATCCTCATATGTACCTATTTAGCCCCTCCATGAATGCCCTTAAAACTTCATCCATTAACACTTTACCTTGAGTGGCTTTTGTATTAGGTGAACACACACACACACACATATATATATATATATATAAAATAAAAGTGAATATTGAAGTCAACACTTAGAGGCGACAAGCTGTTTCATGCTAGACACAATCATCAGACCATGCATTTGCTGGGAATGGTGAAATGCTCTAAGAGCCTGGTAATAAATTTCCTGCAGATGACAAATGTTGAAATATGTCGAACCAGAATGATTTCAATTCAAGCCTATATGTTCCAGTTTCCATTTAATGCATTTTGTTACTTTGCGTTGAGATTTTTTTTTTTAATTAATGTATAAACACGAGCTTGAACAAGTTATTTTCTATTTATTTGTATGTAAAGTTTTTTTTTTTAATATCTTATATCCAAAAATATATAAAACACGAGTCACAATATGTATTTTATGTGTTGTGCCATTTTTTTTATGGAAGTAGGATGTGTGTGTATATATATATATATATATGGCTTTATAATTGTCTTAAGTATATATGTGATATTTTCTTGAATGTACCTACAATATATATATATATATATATATATATATAAATAAAGATATATGGGAGGCTATATAATAACAAGCATATTTATCTATATTTTATAAAAATTTTTTTTTTCATCTGAATATTGTATCAAGCATGGTGAAAAGTAGATATTAGGTTGGTGCAAAAATAATATCGTTTTTTGACGTAGTTTTTAACGTCAAAAAACGATATTATTTTTGCACTAACCTAATATATACCAACATAATCAGATGTAACTATATATTAAACAGACCCTGTGAACAATATGGATTGCTCACTATTGCAATAATCTGGGTGGGGGTGTATATATATATATATATATATATATATAAAATTTAAATTATGTAACAGTTGGCCTTAATTCAGTACCTGAAGATTGTGTAGCATTATCATGGAGAGAAAAAAAAAAAAAAAAAAAAAAATGTATATTTATTATCAATATATAAAAAATTATATTATCGAGCACTATTTTATTAAACCCACACTCAATGTGCAATTATATATATATATATATATATATATATATATATATATATATTTTTTTTTTTTCTTTCTAAATATGACAAACTAGAAAATTTTATTTATGACACTTTTCATACATTAGGATTTCATTGGATTGGGCTTTGTTGATGTTTCTGCATCTACATGTGCACAAAACGAGATGCAGCTTGTTTCAAAATTTTTGTAAGAATATATATATTTTCAATCTAGCCAAATTCATCAAGAAAAAAGAAAAAAAATTCTCTCAAAAATTCTGTAATTACCTGCATCTTGTTTTGTGCACATGTAGAAATGTGGCAGCATTAACAAAGCCCAGTCCAATGAAATCCTAACGGATGAAACACATTATAAATAAACTTTTCTAGTCTGTTATATTTTTCCTAAATAGTGTTTGTTGATATATAAAATTACACACACACATATGTGTGTGTGTGTGTGTGTGTGTGTGTGTCATTGATTTTTGGAGCTGCTGGTAGAAATATGTAAATCCATTTATCTGTGGATTGAACAATTAAATCTCTTAAATTGATCTTGAAGTGCATTTTTCAGCTAAAAATCAAACTTATTTAATTCAGGAACTTTGATTCTCAGTTGAGTTGGAAAATGTTTTAAATTCGTAAAAGATTTGAAATGGAAACTCATTCATTGGCAGAAAATTTTACAGTTACAATTTCACTAAAAATACAATAAAACTCAAAAATCACAGAATGTTTTAAGTCAATCACTTTACATCAAATTGAAATCTGCATCTTTCAGACTTCAAATAAAAACATGAATAAATGCAATCTGAATTTTCTTGATCAGACAATCAAATTTCTTAAATTTGCAACTGATTTTGTATTCAAAAAGAAATAAAAACAAAAAGTAAAATTTAATTTCTTTTGTGAGAATAAAAGAATATGAAATTTTTATTAAAAATGGTAAAAATTCATCTGATACAGAATCTATTTCTTTTTCCATTTCTTTTTCTTGAGTATATTCTTTTTTTTCTGTCCTGATTTCTTCATTTGACCAATTTTTTTATTCTTCTTCTTCAGCCCTTTTTTCTTTTGTTTCTTTAATTGCGGGGAGTCAGAATCTGAACTGTTTCCATTCACTTGGTCATCAGAATCCGTAACGCTTTTGTTAAGATCTTTTTTAACTTCCGTTTTTTTCTGCTCGTCTGAGATTTTGTCATCTGGAAAAAAACAGAGAAATAAAGATGTAGAAGACTGAAAAATGAATTAATGTCAAAAGTCAAAATCGTCTTTACAAAAAATTCAGTCTCTGCTAAAGTCAAAATATTTTTATCAAAAGTACAATTTATCTTCAGAAATATTTGAGTATTTTCTGATATATTAAAAAACTTTTTAGGTGCCTTACTGAGTAATGGTTAACAAGCTAACCATGAAATCCATTATTTCTGTAATGAGCTGATCCTCACCAAGTACATATGTTGCTTCAAATTAATATAAGCTTAGAAAATATTTAAAAAAGATTTTATTTTGGCATTTCCTAATAAAATTTAAACAACATGAAAAGGGAGGATTACTGTAGCAGAATGGTTAGCAAGTTTATCTTGCAGACCATTTTGTAATTTTACAAGTCTCCTTCAATACCCTAATTACAAAGACCAAGAGACCAAGAGACACACCATAAGTCGTCAAACAAATCAAATTCCAAAATAATAAAACTTAAAAAGATATATTTTTTGTTCATTACCAATTCTCAAGGTGATATTTCTGCTTATTTTCAATCAATCAGTGAAATATGTAAATTTAATCAACTTCCAATGTTAATGGTTTGATGACATGAGAGGAAAGATTCAGATCTGATCATTAAAATCCATGAAGGCAAAGTAAGACAACTTACCAGTTCCTGGAATTTTGTTAGAGAATTTCTTTAATTTTGCAACAAAGAAGCCATCAAGGTTGTGCGTGTGTGGATAAAAACGTTTTGTTAAATTCATCTTTGGGTGGAATCTGTGCCTTTGAAAACTGGAAAGAAATAAATTGGAACAATTGCAAAAGATATGAAATCCTCAAAAAGTAAATTACTCCATTACTTTCCTGCCAATCTGTGTAACATTTTTGTTGAATTTATAAAACATTTCTGGAGCATCTGTACATCATCTCCCCAACTTAACTAAATTTGGATAAGTAAGCATCCCCCACCCAAAAAACACTAACGGAGAATAAGACTTTATTTCATTGGCAAAATTAAAGATACTGTTCATGCAGATGAATTAGTTAATGCCAAATTTGTTTTGACATTTATAAACACACCTATCGTGACCTTTTGTGTTACCATTATAAATGTCAGACTTGGTTTAATACTTTGAAAATTGTTTTGTTATAACCAGTGAATAACTGGCAACAGGGAGAATGATGGTTTGGAACAAGCGACCAAGAGTTATACCCCTTTAGTTTTTTCCTCTCCTTGAAAACTACTCATATAGGAGATATTAAACAGATTCAAAAATTTTACCTAGATGATGAAGTTTTTAAAATTTCATAAGAAAAAAAATACTGATTTTTTGTGACACGTAGACAAAAATAAATGAATAAAAATTAAGAAATGATTTTTAAATTAAAAAAAAAAAATAAAAACATATTTGTGAGAGTTTTACGAACACTAAATAGTGGAGAAAAACAGAAGAAAAGAACTTGTTTTCATAAAAAACAAAACACTTGTACATATATAATGATAAAGGATGAATTTAATTCTGACAGATTTTAGTCAAGTGGATATTTCCATGTTAGTTTAAAAAAAAAAAAAAAAAAAAACTAAAACTATTACTTACTTCACATAACCATCTTCACCAAATTCTAAGCCTGTAGGCACCAGTTTCACATTTCTTTTCTTTAATGCAAAGTCAACAACACATTCATTTTCTTCTACCTGAAATTTGGGAAAAAAAAGAAAAATTATATATATATTATTTGTGTACATGTTCAAATTATACAAAATAAAAAAAAAAGGGTAGGTCTTCCCCCACCTCCTCATTAAATAGCCAAACTCAATAGAGTGTCCATATGTGGAATGTGAAAGCTTGGACACTACATGTTGAGGCTCTGATATGACTAAAAATTCTTAGCCAGCCATTCCTGGGGCCATACAGAATGTAGCCGAGTTGGAACATGGACAGCTCAACTAACTCCTCATCAATTCAAGCCTTGGCTATCAAGTCCATCATGACCTCAATATAGGTTGTGACACTGACCCTGAGGTTCCACAGAAGGAAGAAAAGACAGCAGAACATGAATCATAAGTTAGGGGAAGGGGTTTCAGAATTTAAAATTTTACTTACAAAAAGAGGTAAAGATCTGTTTTTAAAATTTCCCTAATAAATCATTTTTGCCATTAGTTATCTACCATCACCTGAAGAGGTACCATCTTAGTATTGAAACATGAAAGTTTTTGTGTAGCAATGTAAAATGTTTTTATTGTAATTATATATATATATATATATATATATATATATATATATATATATATATATATGTGTGTGTGTGTTCTGAAAGCAAAGGAAATATTTGTCGCAGATTACTTCCACAATGCAGAACAAATCACTGTAAGTTCAGAGTCGAACATCGGAGGCAGAAAAAAAATGCCGAAAACTCGATTCGCAGGTACGGTCTCACAAATCCCAATGCATGTAACCAGTCAGAAAAATAACTCACTCTCCGATGAACACAGTAGCCAAAATACACCAATTTTTTCCCCTCCCCATTTGAGAACACCAACTACTTTTATCAGCAGAGCATTTTTTCCATTTGTCGACAACTGGGAGAGGATGCCCAATTTTTGCATATTAAAATACTTTTACATCAACGGACTTGTTTTTTAATTCAAATATTCCGTCTTCAGCATGTCATGTGGAATATGTGCCCCTTTTTTAGTAAGTAATTTTCTTTTTCGCCACATTTTCTGTCGCGCTGTTGCTTGGTTTGACAAGGTAAGTCGCTGTTTTCTTCACTATAATATATACGTGTGTCTTAGTTTTTATCCTATTTACTTTCATCACAGTGTTCAGGTAATATTAAAATTGAAAATAAATTTCTGAACAAAAATTTTAAAAAGCGTTTTCTTTTTGGGTTTACAGTTTTGATGTTAGGAAAAATTTTTCCATTTCTTTTACAGTTGTCATGTTTAGACAACTAGCTTCATCTTTATTGTCATGAACATTTTTCAGCCAAAATGTTGCGTCACACCAACAAAGATTCCAGGTAGGATAATATAGAGAAGAATTTCCAATTTTCTTCTATTAGAACTGTACTGATAAACTGACTTTAATATTAACAAATCAATAATATAGTATTGGGGAAATTTCATTTCAAAAACTTAATTTTGCAATAAATTTAAAAATGAAAGCAAAAAAAAAAAAAAAAAAAAAAAAAAAAAAAAAATTTGTATAATTATGAAAAAAGCATTAAAGAACCAGTAATTACTTACCAAGACTGAACACGTGGAATAGACGAGATATCCACCAGTGCTGGATTCTGCATTTAGACAATCAATTGCAGAGAGAATAAGTTCCTTCTGGAGATTTGCGCATCTGCCAATATCTTCTTGGTTCTAAAAAAAGATTCAAAGAGAGAATCATAGCCAATTACCATTTTAATTACACTGCTAAAAAGAAACAATGTCTATAATTGTATGTTATTAAAAAAGCAAAAGTGTCTTTTTTCAAATTTTAAAGTAGAAAATAACTTATGTTGGAATACTTGTAAAGTCAGTGAACACAAGAATAAGAAAAGCTGAAATCATGCTTATATATATATATATATATATATATATATATATATATATATATATAAGTTGAAATGGAGTTTAAAATACATCCATGGTTACTGTTTTAATTTCACACCATTAATTTATTGTGAAACTATAAATGCAATTGTTTGAATGAAAAAAACCTCCTGATGTTGTTGAATGAATTGAATTAATGAAATGACAGAAATGACATAAGTAGAAAGAAAACTGTTTGAAGCTGTTATTGATATTGTAAAATGGTGAATTTACCTTACTCGTCTTGACACCTGGATCTTTGGCTATAACGCCAGTTCCACTGCATGGGGCATCAAGAAGAACTCTGTCAAATCCACTCAAAACCTGAAAAAGTCAAAAGAAACATTTATTATAATCCAGCTGAGAATATAAAAATATTTCATTGGGAATTTTCTGGGGGGGGAAAAAAGAAAAGAGAATCATGACAAAGGTTACATGAACAAAAAATGTTTTTCAAACATAATTTCTCTATTGTCTAATGGCTATATAAAAATAATACTAAAAATGAATAAAAAAGAAATGTATGTATGACTACCATTTTCACATATTGTTATATTTAAATAAAATGCTGTATGTGCGAGTGCGTGAATTTTCTACATCACCAGAAGTGTTTCCTACAAAGAGATGGGTGAAGTGAGCTTCTCTATACACTAGATTCTTGTGGTGACACAACAGTCACTTTCTCATAGATGTGATGTGTATTCCCAGTATCTTTTCTACAAAGATTTTCATAGCATCTGCGCTGATGAGCCACTTTCACTGTTACCCCAAATGTATGAATTTAAGCGTGCTACTAGATTGGCATCTCGGTCCCACCCTTTCACTGTTGAAACAGCTAAATATAGCCGCTGCTTCTATTCCAACAGTTTCTTATCTTGCACTTCCCAACAGTGGAACTTCTTTCCATTACTTGCTTCCCTGATAGCTATACTCTTCAAATATTCAAATGTCAATTGACATCTTCTGATGACTTGATCCTGATTCTTCTCTATATTCTTTCCTCAAGAACCCCCTCTTTATTCCCACTCTCTATAACCCGTTGTGTGCTAGTGGCACACCTGCCTTGCTTGGGATAAAATGCTTAGAAAAAAACCACCAAAAACTCAAAACCTCCTGATCAGAGGCCTTGCTGTTGGATGTAGTTTATTGTCTTACGCAGGATGAGTATCTGAAATGAGTCTTATTTTAGAGTTGACAAGTTCCAAAGAAAAACTTTTCAAACATTAATATAATGTTTCAAAATACCTTTGTATTTAATTTGTTTGTTGTATATTTAAAGACCAATATATAAACATTTTCTAAAATAATCTATTTTGATAGTTAAAAAAAAGATGTTCAAGCTTGTATTACTTACATCTTTCATCTGCCGGCCATCATAGTTGCAGATAACAGTGTTTGTGATCCCCATTCGATGCAAATTTCCTACAACTGCATTAAGTCGTTCTTTATGGAAATCATTGGCAAATAAAACTCCTGTGTTTTTCATCAAAGCAGCTGTAAAAGCAAGAAATCAGAAAACATATTTTGACATCACTTAGTGATTAGCAAGCAGAAAAATGTGTCTATGATTTAAAAAAAATAAATAAATAAATAAAAAATGTAGCAGTCAATTTTTTATGAAAGTGTCTTTTGTTTTTTTTTAAAATAGTGATTTGATTTTTTCCCTTATCCAAAGTTTCAATGACCTATGGTCAATCTCGGGAATAAACAAGTCATGTTATTTAATAATGGTCCCAAAGAACAAAAGTTGTGAGTTCTGCCAAAGAGAAGCTGTAAAATGATTATTTTAATGAGAATTCTTTAATTGAACATAGAAAAAATAAAAATCATGAAGTCGTCTTCACATTACCCCCACCCACAATTTCTGTAGATTTACGCTTGATCTTGATTAATTAATAATATTTGGAAAGTTTTATATAAACCACTGACAGAAATCATGAAATATAAAGAAAGGGTCAAAGCAGACTGTTCTTGATCTGCTGAGTGTAGAAAGAGAAAATCTTCAATCATGGACCAGAGTTTATATCAGTGAAAACAAAGAAGATACAATTGGAATTATCAGGTTGTGTCAATTAAAAGATTAACAAACTGCTTCATATTTTTGTTAGAACTCACTCCTAACGTTTATATGTCTCACTTAGACTACTCACTGTGACATCACTAAAAATTCTCCTCGACTGACTCTGGTAAAATTCTCTTGACTTTCTTTGAGTTCTTCATTTAACACATCATGCCTAGTTCATTTTATGTTACTGGGGGTGTCTTATTTATTCCACAATATCCCCTCTTTTGAGATTTTTTATTTTCATTAGTAAATATTTTATTTTATTTCTTAGTATTCCACTATCCCTTCTCTTTCTGTATTTTTCATGTTCTACTAGTGCCAACTTTCTCAACAAAAGTTTTGTTTTAGTTCTCGTCTTTCCAGTAGCTGCATTGTTCTCTGAAAATGTGCTTTTATCTTCTAAAATAAGCAGAAAAGGTAATTCCATCACCTGAATTATAAGTGAATTCAGCTATAGCATTTGCCACTGCATTGGAAATGAAAAAAACTTGGGAAATTTTTCATATTATTTCAGTTAAATTTTGTTGTTCATGGAGTTGCTGTATTCTAACCACTTGGGCTAATAATTCTTCCATATTTAAAGAATATCTGGGTTTGAGTTCAATACTGGGTTAAGGCAGTGGAGAACTTTCAGAGGGAAAATTAACAGGAGATAACTGATATCCATTAGACATGGCATGTAGAACTAGAACAGTCTACCGCAGTGAGTGAAATAAAGGGTTCAGTTTGACATTCCAACACCTGAAGAAGACTGAAACATTGTGATAAATATGGCAATAAAGATGAGGACAATAGTCCGAATAATGTAAATAGTGTACATAATACCTCATCTCAGAAATATAGACAGATAATAAAAGGCTGAAACATTGTAATAAATATGGCGACAAAGATGAGGACAGTACTTTTGATTTAAACTGAAGCAACAGCATAATCCACCAATCTAAGCAGTGACCTGTTGTTGTTAAATAAAATTAAAAAGTAAATTTTACCAATGTGAGTTGTTTTTCCTCCTGGAGCAGCAGCCATGTCAAGAACCATTTCTTTCTCCTGAGCAGCTAAGGCCATTACGGGTAATAAACTTGAACCTCCCTGGATAATATAATGACCGGCCAAATATTCTGGGGTGGCACCTGTACATATTAATCATCAGAAATGACCAAATAAATATTGTACTGCATTACGAAAAAACAGATTTAAAAATAGAAAGTTTTAATGATAAAAAAAAATATTCAGAAATATTGTTTTAAGTTCATTTTTCATTAACTATTAAATAAAGTAGAGGAATAAATGGGATTTTCAAAACGTACCAATGGGAACTTGAGAATCATAGATAACTAATCCAACTTTGGTCCATTTTCCAAGTGGATCCAAATTTACGCCTCGGTTAATAAGTGTCTGTCAAGAAAATGTCATTTATAAAAAAGACAATTAAAATTGGTGCAAAAATTTCAAAATTAAAACAATTAGAACAAATATACAATGGCAATGTCCAAGAAGTTTTCAAATTCCATCTTAATACAATGAAGTCACTGCATGTTGTCTTCAAAGCTCAAAGGTTTCGTTTAAGCCTGAAACAGACTGTCAATGTACACTTTTATATTTATATATACTATGATACTGATCACTTTTATCCATAAGATAGCATGCCTTAAAACTATATTATATTATATATATATATATATATATATATATATATATATAAAATATTATATATATTATATATATATATACACACACACACAGGTAAGATGATAATGAATAGAGTACAATTCCAACATTCATACATTTAATTAAAAAGTGAGCGCAATAGATAAATGCATTATACGAAAAATAATGCCAACCCAATTTATAGTCACCCCAATTCTAATCACCCTTCATCTGTAATTAAATATATACCTTAATCTATTAAATGTAGGATTAACAATCATTCATCTGATGTGTTTGATAAATATAGCAGTGTTTATAATACTGTTTTAAAGAATAGTGGTTACAAGTGCGCTGAAATGAAGTATAGAAAATATGTCAATAGTGGTATAAAGAAAAGAAATAGAAAGCTCATTTGGTACCCCCCCCCATTTAACAAATTAGTCAGTACTAAGTTTGGCCAGAAATTTCTCCACTTAACTGATAAACATTTCCTTAAAAGTCACCCTCTTACTAAAATATTTAACAGAAACACCTTAAAACTAAGTTACAACTGCACCAAGAATAATAATATTAATGATATTAGCCAATGTAATTGTTGGAATTCTAACCACAATGCCCATTATCAAACAAATGTTTAAGTACTATCTCTACAACAGAAAATCTGACAGTTGAAAAAATTCTATATTGGTAGCACTAAGAATTCTTTTAAGATTAGGTGGTATCAGCATATCCTGTCCTTCACAAATAGTACTTATAGAAATAATACATCACTTTCTAAATATTTTGGGAGTTCAAAAGATAATAAAACTCCTAAAGTGAAATGGAAAATTTTAAAAGTGGCAAGAACATGTAGATCTTTATATGAACCATGTTTTCTGTGTTTACATGAAAAATTGGAAATTATCAGATTTTATGATAAAATCTCCTTATTAAAATAAAGGAGCAAATTAATGGTAAATTGTAGACATAGTCTACCTTTTACCTTACATTTTAGTTAAACTTTGGAATTAGATAAATGTTTTTCTTATATTTTAGTTGAACTGTGTTGCACCCTACGTTGCTTATTTTTTTATTTGTAAGATTAATTTGGATTCAGTATAGTTCTGTATTAATCTCCTGTTAGTATTATTAAAATCTTATATGATATATTGGTAGTTAGTATTTTTGACATCTTACATTGATTGGTAGGATTAACATCTTATATGGATGATTTTTATTTCATGGTTACATATTAATTTACCAAATAATTCTATGCTTGAATTATTTACTACTTTCTTAAAGAGGCCTCTTATTTGTAAATTACAAAGAAAATTTTATGGAGGAAATCCACAAAGCATATAAAAAGTTTGCATTAGGTTAAATTACCTCTCTATCCTTCCACTTTTATTTCTTGGTAAAATTATCTGTCTGACATGTGTACACATTATGTAAGCATCTGTATCAGTCTTTAATTTAATGTTTGGCTGCTGTTGGCAGATAACTCCCGGTCATGACCCATTTCTAAGAAACTAAACTTTTAATTTTTTGCTTTGCTCGAATTTAACATAGGTCATATTCGACTGGTTGATCAGGGTAAAGACCTCAAGCTTTATAAAAAAAAGAAAAGATTTACTTTTGAAACCAAATTAATTGTTTATAACATCACTACAAAAATAGCAATTTTGTTTCAACATTTCTGGTGTCTTATCAAGTGATGGTGTGCTTGCAAGAGTTTTAAGAGTTCAAAACCCCATCAATAGCGGAAACTGTTACGTAATCTATGATGACCAATCAGAATACTAGCATATGGTAATTCAGAATAACGTGACAATATAACCTCAGTACAATCTCTTAGTGAATTAAAGTTAAGATTAGATTAAATTAGAAATCAATATAACAAAGTTTTAATTTCACATTAAAATTAAAAATGGCAAATTCTAAATTTAACCAAGCATCAGGTTTAAAATTATTACAAAATTGTTCAGAAATGAAACTAGGTGAAAAAAAACAAAAAAAAAAACAAACATTTATTGTCCTTAGCAAAGTGCTTATTTATTAGTTAAGTTCGACACCAATATAAGAAGTATCTTATGATTGCTACAAATATTTGCTACATAGAAGTCTGAATTTAAATGAGGAGGTAGGGAAGGAAGGGAATTAGCAAATGACAGGACAAACACATTCACATCCTAATACACAAACGTATACGTATAATCACGCAAATATAAGGATGGATATTCACACAGGAAATAGAAGGAAAAATTCAAAAAAGAAAAATAAGAATAAAAAGGAAGAAGAATAAAGACAAACATATAAAAAAAAAAACACGCAAAAGAAAATTATGTCAGACAGATGCATATACAGGTAAAAGCATATACGAGCAACCACACGCACGTACATATATACAAATACTCAGACTCACCAAAATTCAAGCACCTGTACTTGAAGATATCTCGCACACACACGGCAATTGAAAAATAACTCAATATTTTATGTATGAATGGCCAGCCAGTAGCCCTAAATTAACCTTTCAACTCTGCAGTTGTATATGTTTGCCAAGTGAGAGCTTTGTTTCAAAGGGAAAGTACGTTTCTAAAAATAACCCATTACCTATGGAAATGACGTCATTAAACTTGTGACATGAACTGGGAATGAACGGATGTCAGCCATTTTGTCCTAATTGAAAGAGTTGTTTTATCAGCAAATTTAATAAAGTGTTTTAAAAATGTTTAAATCCTCTTCAGATTTATTTTCATTCATTCGCATAAATATTTTATAAAAAACAAAATGAAGCATAAGGCAAAATTTTCAAAAGCATGGGTCTTGTACTAAGCTTAGCTTAGTTTCAAACAGGATCACTGTAGCAGAACACCCAGTGACGGGCACACTTACTACAAACAGGATTAATCTCTTGAGACAGGCTTGTTAACCATCACTTTATGACTGGTGTCCAATAAGAAAGTAATTTAAATAATAATAATACCTGAGCCAAGTTTCTTCTTCTTGTTTTTAGTGTGTTTGTTCTAATGGTAACAGGCCTGTCAACCTCATTTGCTTCAAGGAATTCTATGATCTGAAAGAATTCAAGAGGAAATCATCTTAGAATTGAGAATTTATTTATTGTGTGAAAAAAATTAATGAAAACAAATTCATTCAACTCTGTGAAGAAAGACAAAAGTAAAAAATCTTTAGATAAATGACACATTAAAAAAAACAAAAAACAGCAGATTTTATGAGAAACAAGATGAGCAAGTCATTAAACCAAATGTTTTGATTTAATATGGCCTATTTCCAGAAAGTTGTCAAGGTTTAAACTCAGTGTCAATTCTTTACACAGAATTGGAAATAAATTGGAGTTTCTAAGGAGAAATAGATTCCTATCTTACATTTCAGCAGCATATCCGTTTGTCTGTTTAATGGCAAGATTTAATTTTCTGGGGAGCTCTGCACTAATAAAAATATGATGTTATTCTGCTTTCACAATTGAATACATGGTAGATGATACTCAGCTTTTGTGCATATACAATGTTTGTTTAGACATAATTACGAGAGGTGATGATATGTGTGCTTTAAGTTGTAGTTTTGTTATATAGTTATATTTTGGAATTCATTTTGATTTCTTTAAGAAATTGTAGTAAATTCTATAGATTAATGTCAGGAAAGTGTTCTTTCATCGGTTGATTTTGTTTAGTGGCATATCAACACCTCTATGGGTTATTTAATGCCGAAATCTAAATATTTTCAACATAATTTTATGACTTCAACTAATATCTTGAACACATTTGCATGGCTTCAACTACAGGTAAAATGTATTGTTAGTCATTTTGCTATAAATAGGTAATTTTATATTTTCATAGGGTTTTGTTTCAGGGGTTCACTATTTGTCCATAGCTGGGACCCTAACAGGTACTACTACCTTGAATCAGAGTGGACTTAGGGACAACAGCAATTAAAAGGGGATTCCACACTCCTCAAAACCTCCTATATCCCAACAAGAGGCCCTGTTGCCATTTATCATAAAACCCAGGAGTATCCTATTCATTTAGGGCTGACCTCAAACATTTGGCCTGTGAATTGAGATAAATATCTGCAGGAATCCATTCCAAACTATCTTTCAGTGTTTCAGAAAATCAGCATTAGAAATCCTAGTTTCAAGCAGGACTTGAATACCATCTTTAAGCATGAGCAGAGACTGCTCAACTCTCTAGGTGCTTCTTTTCATCTTAAATATTGTCACATTTTAACATAATCCAAATTTCATTTATGTTCGGAATATAAATTTGGAGCATTAAATTTAGAAAACAAGGAAAAAATAAGTTTTATAAATTAAAAGGGAAACAACTTGATTTATCAAAATGAAAACAAAATAGAACTGGGGGTGGGAGCATCAAACGTTCTCAGCTTAAACAGGAAAAGATTAGAAAGGAAAATTCTGTTTGGCCATTTGCCCAGATTTTAGGGAAGTGGATTGGACTGTTTACTTTTCAGCACCTCCATTTATTTTTGCTTGAATTTTTCTTAGACAAGCTGTTTCAACCATTGCAAGTGGTTTTCTTTGGACAATTTTCTGTTACTTTTTTTGCTGAGTCTTATTTTGGGGTACATGATGCACACATCCCCTGAACACCCTTAAAAAAAAAAAAAAAGTCACATTTCGGGGAGAGATGTGGATGTGAACTCAAAATAAGATACGACAGAATCTTGTGACACAACAGCCAAGGAGAGTACATGGCTTAAATGTGAAGGGGGGAAAACACACACGCACACACACACACAATAAAGGTGGATTTGTTTGCTCTTGCCTTTCAAGGCTCAACACTGAAAGACGTGTGGGATACACATTGATCAATTGACTCAAAATAAGAAAACATCACTTTTTGCGCTTCTCTGTTCTCTCTCTCTCCATGCTACGTATGAATGAATAAAAGCAAGAGCCATCAATTATAGAAAATCGTCATGAATTTTTACTCCTCCTCTTTCTAGACAGATCACTCCTTATCCAAGAAAGTTTTTATTATATAAAGACAATAAGGATATTTACATCTTGTGGAAATAATTCCATAAATTTCATCATAAGGAAGTCATTGTAATTATAATATCTGCACATGTCTTTTCTTAGTAATGTGAGGTAGTCCAGGCGGCTTCTGCAAAGAGACAAAACAAATGTGGGTTTAAAGAGGTTTCAAGAATGCAATATACATAGATACATAGGATATCCTATGACACGGTATGTATTGGACAATTATTATTATTTTAGTATTAATTTCCACTTTTTCTTTTTGAAATGATATGTGAATTGTTCACAGGAAAATTATTTATTCTTTCTATAAAAATTATAAATGTTTATGAGATGATAGTTGATGACTTACAGATTCTGCTTTCCATGCTGGTGACTGCTATGACACTACAAATTTTATTACTATTATAGTAATAAAATTAATATATCAAAAAAACTGATGTTGCATGAATAATTGGCACACTGATATCAATGTGGCTCATGCTGTGACAAATGTGCCTCACACAAGAATCGGTACCAATGTTTCATGTTAAGAAACCAACCTTTCCCAGAGAGAAATATATTTTTGCTTATTAAAAGAGAACTAAAAAGTCATTCATTTTGTAAAGTTCATTAAGTTTAAAAGACAAAAAGAAAGAGAAATAAAATCATTTTTAAAAACGATTTGTCAAGCAAATCAAAATCTATATGGGTCATAGCAGAAATTCTTTTGTATTGTAAATATAGAAATGCATAAAAAGCGAACATAAAACAATGACAACAAAGTGTTTTTGATTTTGTTATAAAAATCCAGATGAAGTTTCAAACTTATCTTCTCATAGCTAATATAATAACAATAAAGCTTCAACACATTCATTATTTTTGTGTTAACTAAGAAATCAAAATAAAGAATGGTGCCAGCAAGAAAATGATAAGAGAAAACAATAAGGACTTACCTGTCTGATTCTCGACGTTCCTTGAAATTTGCTAGAACGTGCAGTATCTCTCGAATTCTATGCTGAATCACAGCAAGGTCTGGAGGAAGTTTAGGTGGAGAAAGTTAAGGATTATAATTTACACATGGAAGCTAGATTTGTAAATTCATTTGGAATGTCAACACGGAATGCACCATCCAGTTCCTGATGGAGATATAAATTCTGTTTATTTGTGATTGGCTTTATCTCAATTTTTGGACTGAAATATTACTATTATTCAAATCTTGTGAACTCTTCATTCTCATATGTGTTTCAGCTATCCCAACCCAAACTTCCTCAGAAGTTGGTCAGTTAGGGGGTGAATAGAAAGAAAGATCACCAGAGACAACATGCACTGAAACTGAATGATCCACATGTACAAAATAGAGTACACATACACCTGTATGCGTGTGTGTGTGTGTGACATTTCACAGAAGTGCACAGATCCCTTTTGATTCTTGATATGGAAGTTATGAATCCATATGTAAAAAATAATCCCGACATTATTATGTGCTAATGAAGAAAAATCCATTTTTTTTCTTAGTCTTAAATATAAAATTGTTAAAAAATAATACTTAAATTCTTATTTGGTTTTCATTTATATAAAATTATAAAATACTAAATATGAAAATTGTAGCTGCAATTAAAAAGTTCATAGTAAAAGTGATTTTCTTACGGATGTGATACTCACTGCAAGAAAAAGAAAATAGGAAAAATGACTTTGTACTTCAATGAGTATTTGAAATATTTGTAAAATCTTGATGGAATAATTAACCATTTTCATTATGAAATGATTGAAATACGAAAAGGATATATTCTGCTTCAATTTCCTGTCCACTTGGCAGCACAAATTTTTCCATTTCTTTTATGTTTGTTTGTAGTTCTAATTCTGCAAGTTCCCTGAAAATGGTGAAAGTCAAATTATTTGTCTTGTAGAATGAAATGCAGATTTTTGTAAGAAAACAAGATACCTCAAGAAGATTGGTTAGATTTCATTAAAACTTGATAAACTGTAGGCCAAAAATTACAATCTAAATCATTAAATTCTATTTTAAAGCATTCATGTTATTCTGAGGGACTTTTATTCATTTATAGGCTTCACACTAAATCCAACATTCACCAAGAGCAGATTTATTACAATTTTTTCTGTGAAAGGAGCTGAAGTTTACACTCTTTGCATGTCCCTAAAATTAATGTTTCCCATAAGTTTTCTCCAAGGGAAATAAATATTAACAATAAACTTTTTCTATTAATGTTACATTCAGAGGATATTTGTTTAGAGGTTAAATTTAATATGGAAACATTTGGCATCTAACTTTCTGTCTAGGCTTTAATATTTTTTGCTTAGAGAAGCCAGAAAGTATTAAAGCCTATACAGAACGTTAATAATAAGTTAAAGCCCAAAATAATATACTGAACACATTCAAATAAATCAATCAGTGTTAATAGAAATCTATAGAAATTCTCAGCAAGTAAATTCTGGTTAGCTTTACAGAGAGCAAATCAAAATTTTGTTCACTTTAGCGTTTTGCTGAACAAAAAAAAAAAAAAAAAAAAAAAGAAAAAAAAGAAGCTTGTCTTGGCAACTCCAGTTTCCAAGTGATTTTGTGTTTGAATTTTGTAGTTGGTGTAGTTATATCCTGTTTAATGGCAACAGCTAAAATGATGAAGCTGACAACTACTTGTTGATCCACCATGTGAAGAGGAATTGTGAAAGATTAATTTTTTAACAATCATCATAATCTTAAAGACAAATTAAAGTAAATCAATTTACTTGTCTTTTTTTTCTTTTTTATGCAATTTGGCAGCTTTTTTCTCAATTGGAAGCAACTGGAAAAGAAAAACAAAATGTAAATTAATTTTAGGAAATAAATTCAAATGAAAACTGGTTTTTAGTTATGTTAACAAAAAGTGTAAGATTTTTTTTCTATTACTATTTCTTGAGCAGATGAATTAGATATGGGAGAGGGGTTTGCTTATACACTTCTTTATCAAATATCATGAAGTAATTTTTGTCAAAATAGGACAGAGTATAAGGAAAAGTGAATTCAAGCCTTCCCGAAAGACAAGTTAAGGGAAGATGAGTAGTCTAAGTTAATTTAATTTTCTGTCCTGATATACATTGCACTATAACACATCTTCAAGAAAACAAAATTTTATGATCCACACAATGTGAATTAATCTCCTAAGCAAGGTAAAGAAACAAAAAGGTTGATACCAGTAAAATTTGTACTTTACCGAATATGAATTTGTTTTCATGTTAACCATTTTAAAAATCATGAAATATGATAAGAATATACAAAGAAATTAGTTTTAATCTTGTGTCTTAAATGACATTTATAGCTAAGTTTTTCCAATGAGCATCTGTGCCAATGGAGAATAAAGCATTGAAAGGTTCTACATACATCGTCATTATTATCATGGTCACCAGAAACGTCATCATCGTCGTCATCATCACTGCTATCAGTTGATTCTCCAACTTCATCATCCATTGGTTCACTGTCATCCGAGTCATCTGTTTGCATCTCATCATTGTTCACCTGTTCACTGTCATCAGAGTCATCCTCTTCATCATCGAATAATGGTTTAGTATCGGCACCAAATGTTTCTGTCTCACTTTCCTCAGAACTTTCAGAAGCGTCCTTCAAATAACCAATAAAAAATGGTGGAATACATTTGATAAATGTTTGTCAGAATCAGATTAAATAAAATGATTTGCATTTTAAAAACAACTGCAAAATAAAATAATTTGAAATCCTGTAGTAATTGCGGGAGAATAACAAACAACATTTTTAGTTAATTATGGTCATCCAGAGTTCAAATGCCAAAATAAATCAATTCGTAATTAAACTCCATCTGAATATTCAGATTAATTGGTAAAAGCTAAGAATTGTTCAGGAAACTTCTATCGAAAAGTGTTATATAATTTAGTCATAGTGTACTCAAAAATGCACCAAAACACTCAATATACCTTTAATTTTGTTTGAAAAATAAAAACAAAAATGTAGTTTATTCAGTGTGTATCTAGAAACCTGGTATCAATTGAACATAGAATAATATTTATTGACCTTTATTTTTATGAATAATAAAGAATTTGTTACTATTTAAATTTGCATGATGAAGAAATTGTGTTTTTGGACAATGTTATCTTCTGTATATAAAATGCAAATGATCTTAATTAAAAATATTTTCAATGATATATGGAAAATTCACAAGTTCACTGTCATCCAAGTCATCTGTTGAAGTAATGTATTCATTCAATAATAAAATCAACAGTGGCCATCTGAGATAAAGAAAAGCTTTATGGATTATAATCTATATTATTATTTTTATTATAATTGTGTGTGTGTGTAACAATCCGATTTCTTACACATCTTTGGATAATAAGGAGATAAATTCCTTCCTTCCTTTTAAGTCCACTCAGCTATCTGAGTTTTATAGGAATCGTCCATCCCATAGGCTCATAAATTTAAGCAGGTTTTCATCACCAACGGAAAAGAAAAAGTGGTTTAATGCCCACTTGACCTAGAAAATGAATTAATAAGTAACAGATCCACTTGTAAATAAAATGTATTTTTTAATTCATATAAAGTAATTTATTCTTTAAATCCTGCTGACTGCAGCAAGTGATATCGAAAAAAAATTTTGTAATCAGTTGTGAAATAAGAATAGAAAAATAAACAAGATGAATAAGGATCAGGTGTCATTGCATATAATTTCGTAGAGTTACCTATATTATTGCATATAATTCTACAGAAGAATTAGGGGTTTTGGATACAAATGCACAGAATACTTTCATAAATGGTTTCTAAAGACCAGTAGTAGAAGCAGAGAACTGCAATTATAAAGGATGAGCTAAATTCTTTTCTTCTCAACATCCTCATCATTAGTTTTATGACCTTGAGTGATCGTAGGGTTTCTACACAGTTGATCCCATGACCAGTTCTTGCCACATATCTGGGTTGAAAGTCGGAAATCTATTTATTTTTCTTTTTATACCATTTTACTTGGACACTTATGTCTGTAAATATGGAAGGTATATGGCATATTCAGGTAGAGAATATTTCACTTTTGGGTAGATGCCAGCTTCAAAGAGAGCCATCTGCAAGGTGTTGGGCAATTTTTGTTCCCCTCCCCACACATATGTGGAGGTCCCACAGTAAAAAAAAAAAAAAAAAGACCCTATGTCATTTAATATGAAAGTGGAATAACCAGTTCAGGAACATCAAATCAAAATTGAAATTACTTACCTGAGAAGAAACTTCAATGCTATCATCATCATCATCATCATCATCATCATCATCACTACGTATTTTCTTTTCCTCTTCTGTCTCTTTTTTGGTTTTATTCTTCAAAGCAAGTTTTTTGGCTTGAATTTCTAACCGAACACGTTTCTTCTCAATTCTTTTTGTCAACCTGTAATCAGCAATAAAAGCCAAGGATTATTTATCATTGTCAGATCTTCTAAAAGGAAAACACCATAAACATGAAAAGTTTAACAATATAAAAAACTTTTAATGTAGTTATAATTGATATTCAAATATTTATTTGGATTATCAATTATATTATGAACTTGCAAAGAGCCAGGGTAAAGCTTTTGTTTGCAGTTTCAGAGATTAATTATTTTTATGACATTTTGTTCTTAAAGTTTTACTTTTGACAAGTTTATCATTTTTGTTGTTTAATACCAAAGCATTTTTAGCCAATTTATTAACAGACATTCAATTGTGAAGAATTCAAAACAAAAAATAATTCCAACTGAGTCTTGAATATGATTCTGTTATTTTGACAACTCATCATTAGTACTTTATGTTGCTGTTGTTAGTATACCAACAGAATGAAGAAATTAGTCAAACTTTACCTATTCCACAACTCAGTGCAGGTTCACTGAGAAATAACATGTGACTTATGATGGATAACCTCCCTCCCCTGTCATTTGCAATTGGGATTTGTTACACTCTCACTTTTTTCTTTGTCTCTCACGGGGAATATGCGTTGCAGGTTGGATTGCTGATGCACCCATACCACTTAGTTTCTGCTTCCAGTTTGATGGAAGACTTAAATCACTTGATATCTGTTTCTGGAAAACTACACCTGTGCAATGTTTATACTTGTTGAAAAATCCTTTTGGACAAAACTGTTTACAATCTGGCGGCAATGTTCTTCATGGATGCTGTGCCAGATCGATTGCATCAGCAGATTTTTAACTCTCATGAGTTAGGGTTAATTTGTCAGTATGAGATTGTTGTAATTGACACTTTAACAGTTTTAAACTTCTCTCATTAATGCAGTATTTCTCCATGTGTTCTTCCAGTTAGTATAGGTATCTTCTCCATCTTTTGTATTCCAGTTTCCTGGAATGATAATGATATCCTTCTTCGGTGTCAGGTCCAAACAGGACATTGTTTATCTGGCTGTAGAACAAGCTGTTTTCAAGCAGATATAGATGAGGAGCCTGCTCTGCTTATGATTTTATTATTGCATGTAAAATCACAGGTGAACAGGCAGGTCCTATTTTTCCTCTTCCAGGATCAACTGAACTCACAAGTTTTCAGTCATCAGCCATTTTCCCCTAAATATTTCAATTCATGTCATTACAGAATTATAATCATAAAAAATAAAACATTCAGTGCCCTGAAAAACTGCAAAAGGCAGTTCCTTCTAGGAAAGAAAAAAAAAGGGAAGGACATAGTGAAACAAAATGGAAAACATTAAAAAAAAAAAAGGAAAAGAAAAAATGTCTTTCATTTTATATAAATCAAATTAAGTGTTTCACATTTGTGTAAAGATTTTGAAAAATATTATAAATCTTTACTAACCTTTGTTTCTGTCTATGGCTTAATTCTTTTATGTCCTTTTTTTCTGAAAAAAAAAAAAAAAAAAAAAAAAAAAAAAAGTCAATTTTGTTAAATTTTGTAAACATTAAAATAAATCGTAATCAAGAAATTAAGAGAATCATATTTAGAATTTCATAAAATTATATTTCTTAATTTTCTTCATTTGTTAAACTAAAGAATCATTTTCTGTACAAAACTGTTAGAAACATCAGTGTGCCGCTATGCAACAAACTTCAAGACATACAAAATTAAATTGAATTTGATTTCTTTACAAATCCTTTATTTGGACAGAGGTTAAAAAAAAGAAACAACTGAGACTGTTATTTCATGGTCATCAAGCAGCAGATTAAAACTAATAAAATAAGAGATAAAGGAAGCTAAATACATTTGGAAAGTCAGACAACCCAAAATTTCTCTTGGTACAACTTCTCGTTCAAGCAACTGTATAACTTTGAAATTAACAGATACAGATGAGCAAATATTTAATGGCATGAACAAAAAAGAATCAGTAAAACAAATTCAAACTCCAGTTTGTGTCTGTATTAAAAGTGATTGAGAAAGACATGGATCCAATTTTGTCCTGACAGCCTCAGTATATAGTGAGAAAGTTGGAAGCATTTAGCTTTGTAAGTCAATGAAACTATGGAATCAAAGCTAGCACTCCAGCTCAATAAATATTCACAAATGGTACAATGATAGAGTCTCCATGGATTGTTTGAGAAATGGAGACAAAGATCATTGTCTCATATATGATATAAGATAAAAGTAACTTTTTTTGCTTGCTTTCTATTCTTATTCTTGTGGTGGTAAAAAAACAAAAAAATTCATTCACTATCCTTTTTCTCAGCCCAATTTTTATTCGTAGAAGTTATTTACTGAAGGTTTTCATGGACATATCTCTTGTAGAAGACAATACACAAGAACACTTCAATCAGAGATGCTAATGTAGATGCTTTTCAAGTGTCTTCCAAATTTGAATAAATTACCAACCACACAAGAAATGCTAGAATTGTTAAAAGCAACTTGAATGATGAAAGAAAATCACAGATTTTATCAGAATGGATTTAAGCTGTAATTATGATCATAATATTGAGTGTGTGTGTGTGTGGATGGTGTGGGGGTGGGTCGTTGGAGAAGACACATTACAGATTTGTTTCCAATGCAAAGTCGATGTAACTTATTTATGTTGTGTGGTTTTCATGTAACTTCCATCAACCCATCAGAGGGTCCTTATTGATGAACGGATATACTCTTCATCGGGTAACTCAGTTGAGATCAAGATGCTAAATGTGTGTACATTATGCCCATTGCATTCATCTTGAATTCTTCATATTTTATCCACATTATGGACAACACAGCTGTTGATAGTGATCTGAAAAAGAGTCTTTTTGTTTTGTTTGGAATAAATGCACAAGTTCCTAAGGAGAGAATATGGAAGGTGAGTAAGAGGTGCGTTATTTTTTCATTAAAAATTTATAGATAAAAAATTATGGATACTGAACACAGACCTGTTTATAATAAATACTGATTTCACCTTTCATACAATTGAATAAATGGTGCTAAAGGGATGAGATTGAATTCTTTTCATTCTTACTTTGATTTCAAGCAATGATTTATTTTAGCAATACTGTCCTGAAAAGCCACCATTACACATTCTTTTATTCTTCATTGGGTCCTCCTACGGTTATGACTTTGTGTCAGATTAAAATTAAGATTAATATAAGCTTCTCAAGCAAACCAATCACAACTACTATTTTCAATATTTGTACTCCACAGTCCTGGCCTTGTGCCAGATTAAAATAATTTCATTAAATATCTTTTGGGTAAATGCTTGTTAAATGCTCTTCAGTCTTCCTTCATAAACATCTCAAATTTGAAAACCGATTTCTAAACCCAAAATTGGTAGAAGTCTCCTTTTTCGTGCCTCATGTGCAAGTGAAAAAAAAAAGTTTGTAATCTTTTAAACACAATGTGATAAGACTGGAAAGCACAAAACAAATAATAAATGATTCTCTACCAATATAGTACGTAACCTCAGTGTTGATTTTTGTTTTTAAATGCTGAAATTTCTAAAATTGCGCGTCAAAATTTGGCTAATAAAAAAGCACGTTTAAAAAAGAAAACTAAGAATGATCATTAAGGCTTTTCTTATACATCGACGATGAAACTTATTTTAAAAACAGCGAAGTACAATAACTCAACTGTGGTTGGAGGATTAGCAAAATTCAGGCACATATAACAGTTACAATTTTAAATTTACATTCATTCTTAAATTAGAAAAAAAAAGAAGGTCGCCGACTTTCATTTATACGCCAACAGAGTAATGAAGACTTAAAAACGATCGGAATAAAGTTAAAAGTTTCACATGATTCAAATTACGCGTAAAAAAGTGATTGTCTGCAAAAAGGTTTTTAAAACAGAAATGATCGCCGAAATAAACACCTGTATTTTATTTAAACAGTAAAATTCAAAATATTGTTTAAATGTGTAAGATACTTTAAATAAAATAATAAAATGTTTAAAAAAATTTAACGATAAAAAAAAAAAATTATTGCAATTCGTAATGAATTTTTCCTGTGCTAAGAAAATAAAAATTTACACAAACTGATTGTTAACTAAAGCTTTTTAAATTACTATAAAAAAAACAAAATGTTTCACATTCATTTTTTTACAAATTAACAAATTATGTCTTAGTAGAAATTATTTTATTTACTATAAAGTCGAAAAAGCAATAATAGCCAAAATTTAAGAGCAATATGTGATGATCGGAAACCCACATGGTAAATCAAAATCATTTTGCGTTTTCCTACATAACTTAGGGAAAAAAAATGAAAAAACTCTACCTTGAAGCGACCGTGGCAGTTTAGGATCGGATTGTTTCCTTGCCTTCCTACCTGGACCAGATTTTGGCCTTTCCAAATCTCTTTTCCTTCCCATTTTTTGTTTAAAATGGGTATTTTAAATGTAGTTAGATTAGCAACACGTGCACGCTTTTAATTAAACTCTTTACATTCGGAGATAAAATTGTTTTGTATCCAGGAAGACAAAAGTTACCTCCCTTCATTTCTTTTTAAACAAGAAATTCACTTGTTTTTTTTTTTAATTTCCATCTTAAATTTGCTTTTAAATTTTAATCATCATCTAACTTGCTTTCACATCCACAGTTTTCTTTTAGTCTTTTTTCATTTTTATTCTAGTGAAATACCCATTAGGATTTGCTTTATTTTGAAGCAAAATCACGATTAATGGCAGTAAAAAATCTTTGGTAAAATTTTTTTTTTACAAAGATAGGAAAAAGAGGACTTTAGAAATAAATTTTAACGAATTTTTAATATGTAAAATATTAAGAATCTAAAATCATATTTAAATTAGAAACTATATACGACTCACGTTATTTTCTGATAACATCTTTCTGTGAACTTAGATGAAAGTCTATTCATTTTGAGCAGATAAGCAAAAATGGCAGCCATTTGTATGAAATTGCCTAAACTTTAAACTTAAAGTTTCCAAATAATAGCTACATTGCGAGTTTGAAGCTTTTTATGTATTGTAAAACATTTTTTGTTAATCCTTTCTCTTTATCTGTTAAACCAGACATAAAGAGAAACGTTTAATTTAACTTCAGTCTGCAGAAGATAAAAGAACTTTGGAAATTGCAAATATGGTACTATCCAATTTCAAAGAAAGGTCTGATAAGGGTAAGAAATAGGAACACCATATTACCAATCTGAATCTTATATCAAGAGAGAAGTTATTAAAAATCCAGTTTTGTTACTGTCAAATTTTAAGGCATTGTGACAACGAGGAAATGATGAAAAAACAGAAGTCGGGTTATTGTGTAGTTAGGAAGAATTGTTTATCCTACGACAGCTTTCGTTCCAACCTTATACCGGTCTGTATAAAGTTATTTTGATGTATAGACAAACCTCTCATCAACGAGTATTAGAATTTAATTTTGAGAACAACAGCTGCAGTGCTTTACAAATTCACGTTCTAGTCTTTCTTTTAATCCTTACCCTAATCCTTTCCCTCTACTTTCATATCCAGCTCCCAAAGCCTTGATTCTTATCAGAGATAATATATTTTCTGACGACGAGAGAACTGGAAAATATAAAAAGAATTTGACCACCAGGAAATTTGTATAGCAATTTTGTAGGGAAAAGTCCCCGATATTTTCTGAGTCTCCTAATCTCCATAAATACGGGTAATTTACGCCTGTTTGGCAGTCAGAATTCGACAACCGTCTGTGATAACATTAGGTCGGCGATAGAACACTGGTCAAATTCGGAACCATTTTCAACAAAGAAGATCTACCTGCTGGGCTGTAAAGACAAACTGTCGTCCCACTACTTAAAATTAATTGAGATCTGCCGCGGCCACCGGTGGCCACATATCTGCTTCCTGGCAACTAGAAGATTTTTGTCGTCGGCCTACTAACTCACTCAACTACAAAATTCGTGTCTTCCTACGGTTTGCTCCTATACAAGAACTCTGAAGAAATGTGTGAGGTAGCAGTTTCCGGGGGAAAATCCATTAATTTGGAAATTCTTGCAAAAATCAAATAATTGTCTTATTTTAATGAAGCTTTCATGATTTATTAAAAAATGAATGAATTTTTGAAATTTTTATTTTTAGAACATCTATTACCCTCTCCCTACCAATATAACTTAATTTTATGAAATTTTCTAGAATTTTAAACAGTTCGTAAATTCTTTTATATTACTTATAAGCAGGACTCCTTGGAGAAAGTAAAGCATCAATTTTTTTTTTCTTTTTTCACAGCTACTGCCAAGTTTTAAAAATCTGCTCTAAATCGTAAAATAAAAATTGCAATAACATTTTCTGGTTATCTAATTAGATAAGCTTTTATTTGCTTTTATAAGTAATATACATTATTAAGCATATTATTATCTGTAGAAAATTTTTTTTCGATGAATAAAGAATTTTTGCACTCCTCCCACTTCTCTTGGACATGAGTTACGCCTTGTTTCTTGTTTAGGAAGGGGTTCCCGGTACTCTTTCTCTCTCTGGCCTCTGTATTAGTGTAGCTCTGATTCTCCCGTGATGTGTGCAGTCTGTGGCATCACCTCTTCATTCTGGGGGTACACGGTTGACAGTTCTCTGGTTGCTGTTTCCGACTGGTAGTTAGGAGCCCTAACTCTTGCGTAGCGTCTTGAGCGGCTGCTCTGATCAACAGTTGTATAATAGCGGGGTGTTTGTAGTGTCATGTCGCGCATGGAAAGGTGTCTCTGCAGTCACCTCCGGTGGGCAACCCTGAGGCCACATTATGATGCAGGTTGTGCCAACTGCTCTCTGCCCACGTCACGGTCAAAACTGTCTGCTTCTTTTACTTCGGCTCTTCTCAACTTCCAACCAAAATTCAACATGACTTACAAAAACCGAAAAATTAATCCTAAACCAGCCACTCAAAAATCGCCTAAACCCCTCAACATTTCGTTCTCTAACATCCGTGACATTAGAACAAACTTCTGCAATATGGAATCTTTCCTCACTGCAAACTGCCCGGATATACTGGCTCTCTGTGAGACCAACCTTGTCTCGTCTATCCTCTCTCTGATCTCTCGATCCCAGGCTACCTTCCTCTCCCCAGAAAAGACTCTCTAACCCACATGCATGGCATTGGTGTCTACGTCAAGGAACATCTCCCTCTGGCCAGAGAATTCTCTCTCGAATCGCCAGACCAGTCGTACATGTGTCTCTGACTATCTCTCCTCAATGCGGTAAGCTATCTCTTCTTCCTTTACCGCTCTCCATCCTCTCAAGACTGTGCGATACTCGATAGCATTTCTGACAGCATAGACAAGGCTCTCTCCCTCCACCCTTTTGCTCACATATTTGTGTTTGGTGACTTTAACGCCCATCATACCTTGTGGCTTAAGAATGCTACTACTGACCACGCAGACATTCAAACACTCGATTTTTCAGTCTCTCAATCCCTCATGCAGATAGTTAACTTCCCCACTCGTTTTGCCTTCAACCGGGAAGGTAAAGCCTCTCTTCTCGATCTGTGTTTTACCTCCATCCCCGAGTCTTGCAGCGCCTCGCAACTCTGCCCTCTTGGTAACTCTGATCATGCGGTAGTATCTGTTAACATCTCCTTCAACTCCACCCTTATAAAGAACCTCCTACCACTAGAACTTCATTCTACTATCAACGAGCTGACTGGGACGCGTTCCGTGATTTCCACCGCGATGTCCCCTGGGATGGAGTCATTACGCTCCCCGTCCAAGCATGTGCTTCTGAGGTCTCATCCTGGGTTAAAGCTGGAATCGACGCTTTCATCCTATCAAGGAAATATAGGGTCAAGTCGCGCTCCACCCCCTGGTTCTCCGCTGCTTGCTCAGCCGCCATCGCCCATAGGAACCACTACTTTCACCTATTCCGTAGCGACATGTCTGACTGCAATAGACGTCTCTTTGCCTCCGCCCGTAACGAGTGTAAGCGTGTCCTCAACGATGCTAAGTCACTATTTGCGGCTCGGATGAAGGAGCGTATTGCATCTCGCAAATTTGGCTCCAAAGATTACTGGCGTCTCTGCAAGAGCGTATTGAACAATTGCAAACCCTCTATACCTCCTTTATTCAACCAGTTCAAAGTCCTGACCTCCTCTGCCGACAAGGCTGAATGCTTTGTTCGGAAATTTTCATTCAACTCGACGCTCGATTCTTCCGGTGTATCCATACCTGAATTCCCTCTTAGAACTGAGGCTCTATTGAGTGGGCTACATATAACCCCGTCTCTGGTATTGGGCGTTATCTCCAATTTAGACCCCAACAAGGCTAGTGGTGGAGATAGGATACCAGTCATTGTCTTGAAGAAATGCACGCTTGTCCTTTCTAAACTATACAACTACTGCCTCAAGGAATCTTGTTTTCCGGACTGCTGGAAGTCCTCTTCGATTGTTCCTATCTTCAAGAACTCTGGCGACCCCTCTGACCCTTCTAACTACCGTTCTATCAGTCTCCTTCCCCTCTTCGGCAAAGTCTTCGAAGCCCTAATCAATACCGAGGTGGTTAACCACCTCACATCCCATGATCTGCTCTCAGACAAGCAATATGGCTTCCGCTTTGCCCGATCTACAGCTGATGTGCTTACGGCCATCACTGAAACTGTCTACCGAGTCCTTCAAAATAACGGGGACGCTCGTGCTGTGGCACTAGACATCTCCAAAGCATTTGATAGGGTTTGGCATGCCAGCCTTCTTCGTAAGCTCCAGGGTCGATTGTTTGACCTAATACAATCATTCCTGTCAAACCGTGAATTGAAGGTCGTTCTCAACGGAATGTCCCCCAGTTCCTATCCCACAAACGCAGGTGTTCCTCAAGGCTCCATCCTAGGCCCCACTCTATTCCTTATCTACATAAACGACCTCCCTGATGCCATAAATTCCCAAGTTGGCATCTATGCCGATGACACCACAATTTATTCCTGCCTCAAAAACAAATCTAGTGTCACTGACAAAACTAACCTGGCCGTGCGTCTCGAAAATACTATTATGTCGTCTTGTGAATTTCTGGTTCCGTTTATGCCTTCTATTATTTTTGCTACTTGGACTTGAAAGACTTCGGACGCACTGTGTATTCTATATGGTAACCGAGTAAAAGAAAAACGTCTAAATGGTGAGTTGAAAGTTAGTAATTTCGAACTTTCTTCTATCCACTGGTATATGTCAATATGCATTAGAAGCATCTAATTTTGTGAAATACTTTCGGGCTGTTCATTTCTGCAAATATTTCCTCGGCAGTAGGCAGCTTATAATGCTCCCTTTTTATAGCTCTGTTTAGGTCTCTAGGGTCTAAACACGGTCTTAACCTGCCATTTTGTTTTTCCACTATTACTAGTGAATTTACCCAGTCTGTAGGTTCTTGGATCAGCTTAATTATTCCCATTTTTTCCATTTTCTCTAGTTCTTTCTTCAGTTTTGGTTTCATAGCAAACGGGATATTTCTTGGGGGATTCACAACTGGTTTAACATCTGGTTTTAGTGTGATGTGGTGTGTAGTTAGTAGTTTGCCTATTTCACCGAAACAATCTTCATATTTTTGTAATAGGCCTTGTAAATCCATTTTGCTTATTTTGTTTACTCTTCTTATTAAATCGAGTTTTTCTCATGTTTCCGCATCAATGACAGCACTTGCGTCGGTTTCCGCTTCTATGAAATTCAAGTTTATTTTTGTATTTTTCCTTTCTAAGTTCACTTTGCATCTACCCATTACAGGAAGTTTTGTACCATTGTATGCGGTTAATTTTACCAACGTTTTATTTAATTTCGGCTTAGGCTTTATTTTATTATATATTTTTACTGGCAAAACGTTTATTTCTGCCCTGTGTATTTTAAAATATATTGTCGACTCGTTAGCTTCGAATTTTACACTCCATCTGTCAGTCTTAATTGTTTTTATGTTTTTTGTATGGACGGTATTCATTTCGTACACCTCGTGGTCCGAATTTTCAGTGCTGCTGGTGAACTTTTTCACTTTATATAATTTTTTCATTCTAGTTTTACACATTTTAGCAAAATGTCCTTTTTTTCCACATTTATTGCAGTTTTTGTTAAAAGCAAGGCAGTTATTTTTATTATGTGCCTTTGAGCAATAGGTGCACTGTTCTATCCAATATTGAGTTTTGTTTTCTTGCCTCGCCGTCTTGCCTTTTGTTGTGTTCTGTCTTTTTTCTTTAATTATCGATATGTTTTCTGTCTCTGGCATAACCAGTGTTTTTTAGTTTCCTCAGCGCTGAGGCCTGCTTGTATGGCTTTCTCTAAGTCTAGGGACGGTTCCCTCAACATCCTTTCACGTAGCATGTTGTCTTTTATTCCATATACAAGTATGTCCTTTATAAGTCTATTTGTGAGTTGCCCGAATTCACACTTATTGGCCTTTTGCCGGAGTTCTGTTACATATTCGTCAAACCTTTGTTGTTCTTTTTGTTTGCAAGTTAAAAATTGATATGTTAGGAACGTTAAGTTTTTTCTTGGTTGGCAATATGTGTTGAATTTTTCAATTACTGTTTCCAGGTTATATTTTTCCTCTTCATTTTCAAAATTGAACGTGGAATACACATTCCTACCTCTATCCCCTATGCAAGTTAACAAAATTGAGGTTTTTACCTTTTCTGTTTTTGCGTCAGCCTCCGTTGCTTGTAGAAATATTTGGAACTGATTTTTCCACGTGTCCCACTCTTGTGCAAGATTTTCCGAAGCGAAGTTTAGCTCCTTTTGATGTGGTAGGGATTCCATTTTCTTATATTTATCTTTTTTTTTTCGTTTGTCTATTGTGAGCGCTTTTGGTTCTTAAACTCTTTCTGACACCATTTTATATTGTGTGGGTATATATGTAGGATATGACATATCGATATAAGACTGACAAGAACACGTGTGACCGTTAAGACATCTTTATTGCAACTGTCGTGTTAGTAGGGGTGACTGTTAGAGATGGATCGTCTCCCCTTTACCACTCCCTCTTACTACCACAGGGACAGTGGCCCTTAGCCAATCAGCATCAAGTTTGTTTAACCACTATAGATAGACCAATACTATTTATATTAACGATATTTCCAACATACAGGATTTAAGTAAACAACAATAACTCCAAATTGTTAATCAATAAATATATATTGAAATAACATACAAGAATAAACATGCAATAAAATCATGTTCAATGTATAGATTAAGGGAAAGAAGTTGTTTCCCTTTAATTGTATTTTGATTTGTAATTGATTGTTCGAAGACAGTTCTCTTGAGAGAAATATGTTCAGAAATCAATAGTAGAGCAAGTATGCATGTTAAGAATAAATAACACAAGAATACAATTAATTAAAAATGTGTTGTGTTATAGAATGATTTGAACTTGGCAAAGTCACAGAGAGAAATATAAGTTTATATTACGAAATTCTGTGTCTGTGTGTGCGTTTGAAATGTGATGAGTAAGATCGTGGATTTGTGCTGACGGCTGGAATATTACGGGATATTATTGACGACTTGCGAAAAGTCGCCTCTCTTAAAGAAAAAGGGTAGGCTCCCACGGAAACGCGGGAAAACTTAATTTTGCACTAAAATATGTGATTGGTTTTAAAATTAACCAATCACTACACTCGTTCTAAAAGAACAAGCAAGCAAGCTCAAAGCCGAAGGATTCAAAGCAAAAACTACGATGGCTAAATTGTCCTATATAAAAGTAGTAGTGATTTATTAGCCAATCGCTAGTGAATAAAATGTGGGCGTGGAAAAACAAAGCAATCGCTACACACCTACGTACGAACATTGGACATCTCTGAGCTCATCTTATTTACTCCTTCAACTACAAGGATACAGAAACTTATCAAATTCTAACAATGAGATTTTCTTCAGTAACAAACATCCTATCAAAATAACCTCAGCTTCCTAGAACTCATTCACTCAATTCATCTGAACCGATGTCATTCTTCTACGGTGAATGAATTTCAGCGGCAAGATACTTATGCTGATTTTTTTTTAACTAAATTTTTACTACCAAATACAACTTTTCGATATTCAAATGAAGATTACATTTTCTCTCAATCAAAAAGTTTCTTTGAACTCATCTTACATCGAATTTCAGCCTACAATATCTTCTTATCGAAGAACATTCTTTCCATGGAAACTTACTCTTATTTCTTGAACTGAAATCTTCTTTAAAGTCTTAAGTAATTCAACTAGTAGTTAAAGGTAAATAACTTCTGCTATATTATTAATTATAAATGCTACATATTGACATACATGTAGTGCCACGCCTACATTTTCTCCAATTCTAATTGGTCAATAAATACATACTTAAAAATAACAGGACAATTTATCTATCGCATTCCACCATAGTAAATTTGTTCCTACACTTTGTTCAAAACAAGCTTTGCTACAAAATCGCTGATTCGTCCATTTTCCGTCCAATAGGATATTTTTCATGTATATTCAAAAATATATCTAGCGTCTCTGCTTGGAGCCACTCCAGATAGTATAAACATTGGATGCATTCCAAAAAACCAGTAGTAGTAATTTCAGAACCACAGTCGAGTGGTACTATTGCCGCTGGGTACCAGCGGCAATAGTCGCTCGTGTATTTCATCCTACTCACTCCGCACGTACATACACACTACAGAACTTTATGTGACACACCACCAGTTCTCAGTGGACACACCAAGTTAAATCAACTTTGTAAGTTGCAACTACTGAACAATTTTCTGAAATAAATATTCTATTTTCAACACTGAACTCTGAACATTTTACTTAGACAAATCTTCTATAAGACATTTCCTTACAGTCAAGGGGAAGCTACTTTTTTTCTCCCTTTTTCATTCATATTGCAACTACTTTGTATTATTGTTGAATTTAATATTTCTTCGTTAAACAAAATTGGTTCTCATTGTTCTTTTTCCTTGATGTTTTAAGTATTGTGTATGAATGTTGATTACCTTCTCAACAACACGCAGCTGCATTATCTATTTAACCCATTCAACATTGATGACCGCAACACTCGAGAAGCAGTACATTCTATAATTGATCAACCCGACGTACTAATCAACACTTTACAATTGGTGACGCCGACGGAAACAAACTACAGTTTGTGACACCTATGTTCAAGGAATATAACAGACAAAAGTGAAGTGAACCTTATATTGTGCCAAACACAGTATAAAGAAATCAACGTACAAAAACTTCAACTTGGCGCGAAAAAATTTTTGTCCACCACGTGCGTAAAAACATATATCTAACATGGCCGACCAGAACGCCAGTGAAGCAACCGTGATGTTCAATTTGCCAGTCTTTGACACAACCAACGTCAATGTGTTGTTCGCACAGTTAGAGGCTACATTTCAGTCGAAGAAGATACAATCCCAGATGGTACGTTATGCCTATGTAGTGGAAAACTGCCACCTGAAATTGCGTCCGATGTGTTGGATTTATTAAATAAAGTCCGTATACATAACCCTTTCGACACACTGAAAGAGGCAATAATCTACAGGACGGGAAAGTCGCAAGAACGTAAACTGAATGACTTATTCAATACGTTACAGCTAGGCGACAGCAAGCCGTCTCAATTACTGCGAAAGATGAGGAATTTACTAGGCGGGAACTCGATGTCCGATTCTTTATTTCGTAAATTGTGGATGGACAAGTTACCAACCCACACAACTCAGATCCTAGCTACACTACCCGAAGACCTAGATTTTAAAAAAACGGCGGAGATAGCGGACAAGATAAGTGATGCTGCAACTATCAGCGGTGTCAACGCTCCAACGCTACGCGACACGCCACGTGAGGACGAATTTAACAAGCTGCAACAGCAAATTAATAGGCTATCTGAACAGATAGACCGTTTGTATAGAGAGCGATCATCCTCAGCTCACAACTTATAAAAGTCCCAACGACGTTTCCGATCTAATTCTCGGGGAAGAAACGATGCGTATTGTTGGTACCATCGCATATTTGGACAGGCAGCGAGAAAATGCACTAAGCCGTGCAATTTCAAACAACAACCGGATTCTACGTCATGCCAGAAGGCGGGAAACGCCATTCCCAACAGCGCATGAAGACGGCGTCTGCTGTTGGGATAGGAAATGCCAACCGTCTATTCTACGTCAGAGACAGAAACTCCGACAAAATGTTTACTGTTATTCCACCTAGTCCCAGTTTTTCAAATACTAAATCTTCAGTAACTCTACGTGCTGCTAATGGATCACAAATCCAGACTTTCGGTCAAGTATCTATGACTTTGGACATAGGCCTGAGGAGAACATTTCAATGGTTATTTACAGTAGCCGAAGTCAAGTTCCCAACATTAGGCGCAGATATTTTGGCTCACTATAAACTTATCGTGGATATGTCGAAATACTCACTGTTAGACCAGACGACGAATCTTATGAATTATGGAGTTACTTCCACCCTCAACTCCAATGAACTATGCGTCGCCTTGCCAGCAGACAACCCTCTCAAAGGTGTATTGGACAAATTTCCTTCACTCGTCCGCCCTTTTACATATATCGAAACGGTGAAGCACCACACCGTACACAAAATTCAAACATTTGGCTCGCCAGTTTTTTCTAAGCCGCGCAGGTTAAGTCCTGAGAAGTATAAACTAGCGCGCGCGGAATTTCAACACATGTTAGACTTAGGAATTATCCGGCCTTCGTCTAGCCCTTTCGCATCTCCACTCCACATGGTCCCTAAGGCGTAAGAGGGGGCATGGAGACCCTGCGGCGATTATCGACGTTTAAACACACAAACGGTGCCTGACAAGTATCCTGTACCTAATTTGGCAGATTTTGCAGTTTCTCTGCAAGGTGCAAAATTATTTATAAAAATCGACCTGAGAAAAGCATTTTATCAGATCCCTGTTGCCGAGGAAGATGTGCACAAGACTGCTATAGCGACACCCTTTGGTCTTTACGAATTCTTACGAATGCCTTTCGGTCTCCGAAATGCTGCACAATCTTTCCAGAGGTTAATCGATGAAGCCCTTCGAGGTTTACACCACTCATTCGCCTACATCGATGATCTACTAGTAGCAAGTGCCAACATGGACGACCACGTGCGTCACGTAACGCAAGTTTTCGAGCGATTAGAGCATTTTGGATTGAAAATAAATCCTGACAAATGTTTATTTGCTGTTTCGAAGCTTAATTTCCTCGGGCATGTTATTGACGAGTCAGGAATCACGCCGATCCCTGAAAAGGTTACTGCCGTGAAAGAATTCCCACAACCAACAACCCTTCGTCAACTCCGTCGATATCTTGGACTGATAAATTATTACCGCCAGTTCATCCCGAACTGTTCGCAAATATTAGCACCACTAACCGATCTGCTCCGTGGTCAAGGGAAGAAGAACATCCCCATAACGCTCACAGACGAAGCCCTCGTTGCTTTTAACAGTTCTCGCGAAGCTCTAGCAAACTTTACAAAGTTAACATATTTGCGCGTTGACAATAAAGCAACTCTGTCATTAACTACAGATGTGTCATCAGAAGCTGTTGGAGCGGTTTTGCATCAGCATACCGATAAGCAAACCACGCCAATTTCTTTCTTTTCTGTCAAGCTTACTTCGACACAGCAGAAGTATAGCACCTTCTCCCGTGAACTATTAGCTATATATCTCTCTATTCGACACTTTCGACACATCCTGGAAGGACGAAACTTCACAGTTTTACTGACGACAAACCCCTAGTTTTCGCCCTCCATACTGTCAGACAAATACGATCCTCGTGATTATAGGCAACTAGATTTCATATCGCAATTCACAACTGACATACTGCATGTAGCAGGCAGTGACAACATTGTTGCCGACACGCTATCACGAGCTACGTTAAACAGTGCCATTGAAGACAATCTGGACATGGAAAAATTAGCAGACGAACAAGTAAGGGACATCACTCTGTTCAACTCGTTACAAGACTCGTCGCTAAAAATAGAACAGAAACCTTTACCCTTCAGTGAAAAGTCTATCACTTGTGATACAAGTACTTCCACTCCCAGACCCTTGGTAATGCTTTCACTTCGATCACAAGTGAAGGAGGATCTTCAGTGCTCACCTGCCGACCTTGTCTTCGGACAGCCATTAGTTTTACCAGGGCAATTTCTGTGCGACAGCTGCGTTTCAAAACCTTCTTCATCCTTTATTCAATATTTGCAGAGTAGAATGTCAAATTTATCTTTTACACCTACTCGATTCCAGACCAAGGATATATTCGTCCCCGAATCTCTTATCAAATGTAATTTTGTCTTCATTAGACAAGATGCAGTGAAAAGACCACTCACACCGAGTTATACGGGTCCATTCCGTGTCCTCGCACGACATAGCAAGTTCTACACTGTTCTACTCCCTAGCGGACGATCGAACATCTCGATAGGCCGCCTGAAACCAGCATACGTAGAACAAAGTACGGAACTCGACCCAAAATCTCAACCACCAACTACATCAGGCGACATACAGTACCAACCCCAGACACCCACACCAAAACACCCAAAAAGGTAGGAAGGTCCATTGGCCTAGTAAATACAAACATTACATATCATATTGAAAAAAAACTGTTTTTTCATCACCTTTTTTTCCCAATCTTATGGTGGTTATTGTAGTGCCACGCCTACATTTTATCCAATTCTAATTGGTCAATAAATACATACTTAAAAATAACAGGACAATTTATCTATCGCATTCCACCATAGTAAATTTGTTCCTACACTTTGTTCAAAACAAGCTTTGCTACAAAATCGCTGATTCGTCCATTTTCCGTCCAATAGGATATTTTTCATGTATATTCAAAAATATATCTAGCGTCTCTGCTTGGAGCCACCCTAGGTAGTATAAATATTGGATGCATTCCAAGAAACCAGTTAGTAGTAGTTCCACAACTACAGTCGAGGTACCCAGAGACAATAGATCTCTCACTTACTCGCTCGTGTATTTCATCCTACTCACTCCGCACGTACATACACAATACAGAACTTTATTTGATACACCGCCAGTTCTCAGTGGACACACCAAGTTAAATCAACTCTGTAAGTTGCAACAACTAAACAATTTTCTGAAAGAAATATTCTATTTTCAACACTGAACTCTGAACATTTTTCCCAGACAAATCTTCTATAAGAGATTTCCTTACAGTCAAGAGGAAGCTACTTTTTTTCTCCCTTTTTCATTCATATTGCAACTACTTTGAATTATTGTTGAATTTATTTCTTCGTTAAACAAAATTGGTTCTCATTGTTCTTTTTCCTTGATGTTTTAAGTATTATGTATGAATGTTGATTACCTTCTCAACACGCAGCCGCATTATCTATTTGACCCATTCAACATTGGTGACCACAACACTCGAGAAGCAGTACATTCTATAATTGATCAACCCGACGTACTAATCAACACTTTACACTTTGTGCACAATGGAACAGACACTTTTGCCTGCCATTAAACAATTTTGGTGCGATAAACATCAATTTAACATTTTGCAACTTAGTTTAAATTACCTGAGTAAATTCATTCTTCAGTTTTGTATATTGTTGATATAAAAATGTTTTGTTATTTCTAGAGAATATTGTTGTTTTATATTTTTGGATTTGTCTGACAGACTTGGGCCTTACAAATAATCTAAATGTTTGTGAATATGTCAATTTTGTTCACGTAGACAAACTTAAAAATATCCTTCTGATCAAAATTATATTCAACAAACTAATCACTCAGTAATCAGTTATATAATCTGAAGCGAAGCCGTAGAATGTTGATTAGAACGTTGACCAATTGTAGAATGTATTGCTTCTTGAGTGTTGTGGTCACCAATGTTGAATGGGTTAAATAGATAATGCGGCTGCGTGTTGAGAAGGTAATCAACATTCATACATAATATTTAAAACATCAAGGAAAAAACAATGAGAACCAATTTTGTTTAACGAAGAAATATATTAAATTCAACAATAATACAAAGTAGTTGTAATATGAGCTAAAAAGGGAGAAAAAAAGTAGCTTCCCCTTGACTGTAAAGAAATGTCTTAAAGAAGATTTGTCTGAGTAAAATGTTCAGAGTTCAGTGTTGAAAATAGAAATTTTCTTTCAGAAAATTGTTCAGTTGTTTCAACTTACAGAGTTGATTTAACTTGGTGTGTCCACTGAGAACTGGCGGTGTATCAAATAAAGTTCTGTATTGTGTATGTACGTGCGGAGTGAGTAGGATGGAATACACGAGCGAGTAGATGAGTTCTATTGTCCCTGGGTACACTCGACTGTGGTTGTGGAACTACTACTAACTGGTTTTTGGAATGCATCCAATATTTGTACTACCTAGGGTGGCTCCAAGCAGGGACGCTAGATATATTTTTGAATATACATGAAAAATATCCTATTGGACGGAAAATGGACGAATCAGCGATTTTGTAGCAAAGCTTGTTTTGAACAAAGTGTAGGAACAAATTTACTATGGTGGAATGCGATAGATAAATTGTCCTGTTATTTTTAAGTATGTATTTATTGACCAATTAGAATTGGAGAAAATGTAGGTGTGGCACTACAAAGCTGCTGAGTGAAAAAAAAAAAGTAATGATTGTAGGTTTTTTTAAGTATAGAATCCTTTTTAAATTACAATTAAAAAAAGAAAAAGAAACTAGAGTTCGAATTTCATCTTAGAAGAATTTTATTTTTATTCAATATTAATTTAAAAATAAAGAAAAAACAAACAAACAATATCATAAAAACTTTCCGTAAAACTGTAGCGGTATTGACAGCCCAAATCCATCCGCACATTTCTTTATGAATTTGTAAGCAAACGGAAAAAAAGCAACAAGAGAAACGACAAGAAGGAACACAAAACGATTTGATAATAAAGAAGATTTATATTTATATTTGTATAATGATGTACACGCATAGGGGTTACTTCCCTTTGACTGGATTTAATAATGGAGAAATTTTTTATCTGAGTTCATAAAAGTTTGAATCCGCTCAAAATATTCACTGTGAGAGAGTTGAAAGAATTCTGTAAAGCTGAGAATATGTTGAATAAACTTTTAGCTTTAGAAGTCTTGAAGAATTTAATGTTCCGTAATGTTTGTAATTAAGTTTCCATTTCTTGTAATCTTGTGCAATAAAGTTTCGTTGTCTGTAGTTGAATTAGTTTGTAATTAAATTTAAAAAGTTTCGTACGTAAGTGTATGTGTGTGTATGTGAATGCTTTCATGGCGTCCGACCGCAATGGCTCGAGAACGATTTCTTTACTGCTACATTTTTCGTAAGCGAATGAAATCAAGAGAGCGGAAGAACGAACTCGTGTCTGTCATAATCAACTTAATCACGTGACAGTTTCCAGAGAAAGAAACACTGACTTGATCACGCGCTGGAAAAAAGACTTTTGCGTAGGTGGATTGTAACGCCCACGTGTGTGTTTGTTGACCAATTAGAAGTTAAGGTTTTCTGAAAATATGTATGAAGCTGGATAAGCTCTGCGATGCGCTTTTTGCACAGATTTGCACAAAAACCACTGTTGATAAGAAAATGGTAGCGGCATGCTAAAATACTCCCCCCCCCCAGTTTGAAAGTTGGGATGGAAACAGAGAAACTTTCACTATATAAATAGTTATAAACTGAATAGAGAAAGTGTCCAAAATGGTTGATGCACGTGACAGTTGAAGACGCTATTTCTGAAATGTCATTAGATGAAAAGTCGCCGAAATTATGTGCATTGTCAGGGTGCTGAAATTATATTTGGAATGAACGGATAGCACACTCTGAAAAGAATTGCGTTGCATGTGTCGACGAAGTGTACACGTGTCTTCAGGGTGAATTGCCGTTAGCCGACGCTCTTGGTAATGATTCCTGCCGATTTCTACGAATGAATAGGAGTGAAAATGCAGGTGCAATTTGAAATTCTATAAATCCTTGTTTTGTTCCAATGTTCTGCGTAATTCAGTAAGTCCAGATGCACAGATTTGCACAAAAATCAACACTGATAAGAAAGTGGTAGCGAGATGCTAAAATACTGACAACTGAAATTGATAGAATAATTTTATCATAGACGAAGAAAAGAATAACAGGGTCCGATTTCTACTTTAGATCTTTAAATAAAGAAGAACAAACAAACAATAAATAGATTAAAAATACTATTTTAATGATTATTTCGTGAAGTTACTATATCATATTGACAAAGAATATTTCTTTGTAATTGCATCAGAAAAGAATGAAACCAATGTTCCATTTTTACCTTAGAATAAACTTTATTTTCTAAAGGAAAATTATTTAAAGTCTTATATTTAATATTATGCTAAAATAGTGTACTGAATTATTGAATTTAAAGACTCTAAAATTCTTTCTCCTTATTGTATAAAATTATTTGAAAACTATTTTCGTTACAATAAAAAATCGACATGGTTTTAATTTGCATGTTTTATTTTAAAACAGCTTCGAGAAGTGCTAATATACCCTTGTCAGACCCGCGAAGTATTGCCTTTCTGAAGCAAGGTGTGGCTGTTAAGAAGCAGAAGACCAGGCTAGAGGGCACGAGGACAATGTTGGGTGATGCTACACTGCCAGGAGAGATTATTGTCTGGACTTGTGTTCGTCTTGTCTGGTTTTCGCATGCTGTGAGTGTCACGATTTATTGCATATCAAATATGATTGCGGCACAAGGCTTAAGAAGGGGGAATGGGTTGAGGCCGGTCGTGAAAGTTGAACTTTCAAGAGTTCAAGTGTTAATATCCTGGCGCGTACCAGAGAGAGAGAGAGAGAGAGAGAGAGAGAGAGTTCAGGAGGAAGTATATATATATATATATATATATATATATATATATATATATATATATATATATGTATATATATATATGTGTGTGTGCGTGTGTATTTATATCCAAATGTGATTGACAATGTGCTGAAAAAAGATATTTTTGTTTTCAATGTTGCAAGGACGCGTTAGCCCTCTAAGGTCGCCAACTCTTCGTGCATACGTCGCATTTCGTATGTCACGGTGACCGCAGTATCGAAAAATGGAGAAAATTAATTCAGTGACTCTGATTTAGTTAATTTTCCATCTGTATGTCAGTGTTATTTTCATTTTTGCGTAATTCAGATGATAATTTCTCCATCGCACCCTGTATAAACCATCCCAAATAATATAGTTTACGCGTATCATTTTTCAGTGTATAAAATCTACGGAGGATTTGTGCAGATTCTCCTAACACCCGTTCGATTCATATTTCACTATATTTTGATTTGGGTGCATGTTGTCTTTATGTAATGATTAAAAGAAAATGCACATTGTGTTATGAATTAAATCTTTATATAAGACAATATAATAATACAGACGGATAAAAGGTCAAAGTTGAAGTTTCAAAAGTTCTAGTGTAAATGTCCTGGTGCATACGGGAGATAGAGAAAGAGTCCGCGAGGAAGTAAATGTATGTATGTATGTACCAAAATTTCAACATCTCTAAAATAGTTTGACCAACCAATCAGAAAACTTTCACAACCAGGATGTAAGGCCACTAGACAATGAGAAGCAGTGCACCCTTTTCAAAGCGGATTTATAAATGTGTATATAAACAGATGGAAAATCAATGAAAACTAGAATCAATAAATGTAGTGAAAGAGATAATCAGCTACCTCGAAAAAGAGTTCGTGTTTTGTGTGCGATCTGCCGAAGAAAATTTACCAAAAAGTAGTTAGCAAAAATCTACTTTAAGGACCAGAATTTATGCTAATGTTCTTCCCTCCCCAGATTGGCGTGACCAATCAGAAAGACCTCTCGGTGAACAAAAGCCGTTGATCTTCGCTTATAAAGGAGGAGATTTTCTGAGCTCGAGGGACGAACACGCGTTTTTGCTGGTAAGAAGTGAAGGTTGGATGTGTGACCCCATTTTGTCCTTTCTACGTTGCCTGTTACGACGGACTATCGTTTGAACTGTGATTTGGCTACAAGTGTTGCGGTTGAGAGACAGAAGAAATCTATTGCAGATGTTTGTTGCTACTATAAGTTGACAGTTTTTTTTACTTCTTTTTCATTTCTTTACAACTACAATAAATAAATTTTGGCCATTCTGCGATAGTGTGGTCATCGCCACACCCAGAGACGAAAAACGACAATTGCATAACTAGTTGGTGACTTTAGACAGCTAACCGTCATGATACATTGAAAACATATACTTCCCTTCATCCACATTGTTAAAGAGGCGGATACTATATTTGGATATAAACAAACATGCATACATATGGTGATTGCCACATTTTACTTAGGTGAACTCCACCGCCACATCCTTCATATCACATTTAATGACTTCTGTCTAGCCTCAGTGACCATAGCCCCTAAGATGACTCTTGAGACAAACATTAAATTTCATATGTATTGTAGGAGTTACCTCCTGTGACGAATGCAGATAGCCCAAACACGCATATATTAAGGTTAATCTCCGCCTGACAACAGAAGAGGTCACGTGGGAGTCTCGAGACATTTTGGGAAAGCAAGTCAAGAGGTTGACTGACCCAATTACCCGTAGCAACAGACGTCAAGACAGAAGCTAGACAGGGGACTGACGTAAGGTCATGAAGCAGCAGGAACTGGAATTCGCGCCAAAACGCAGGACACGTGGGAATTAGAAAATTACTTGGAAGTCAGTTGCTGTCTTGTCTTTGAAGGAGCAAGACTCGAAATCGAAGCGCTGATAACTTATGAACGGAAAGATGAGACTCATTTTGATAATGATGGAACTTGTCCGATTCATCCCAAGCAACTCCGGATAAGAAATATAAGGATATGTATTTCTGTTCGTTATCTCCAAATTGAAGAAGATAAATCGAGTTATTTATCACAGAAGACGCAAGGAAATTTGTACGCTGAGAATACAGCCTGCGTTTGAAGAAATAAAAAAGAAAACCAGAGAGAGGAAGAAAGTATATATCTTTGTTACAAGCTGAATTGTGTAAAGAAGAAGAAAGAAAGAAAAGAGAAAACCAGAGAGAGGAATAAAGTGTATCTCCCTGTTGCAGTTGAACCGTGATCTGGCTGAACTGTATACAGAAGAAGAAAGAAAGAAAAAAGAAAACCAGAGAGAGGAAGCAAGTGTATATCTCTGTTACAGCCGGACCGTCTGTGAAATTTGATTTGTATAAAGAAAAGGAAAGAAAGGAAAGAGGAAGCGTGAGAGAGAAAAGAAAGGACAATGATTAAAAGAGAGAACTGAATATAAAAATAAGTAACTATATGTTTTGGAACCGTGTTAGAAAGATATACATGCATCCATAAACTTTATGTTCTCACATACACCTTTCCACATGTCAAAATAGAAATATGTAAATCCTATCCCATGTATTTTGGTTATGCGTTGATTTCTGCATTCGTAGTTATTCATACTTATTTTTTTTATCCGTTCGGGTTCAGTCGAATCCACTTGGATTTAGGCATATTTTGGTATCCCAACATAAGTCTTGAGATCTGGTCGTCGGATGTTTTACTCCTGCTTATATTTTTCTTTTCTTTTAATATTTTGTGTATATGTACATATTAAAATTCTTATACCAAAATTCATTACGCCTTATCGTTCATCCTTGAATTGTGGATCAGTATTTGTGTTGAAACCGAAGCGAACCTGGGAAAGATTACTGTTCGATTATTCTAATCGAACAGTGTTCTTTAAAATATTTTTGTTTACTAATTGTCCATTTGTCATGGTCTGGGAGAGATAGCCCGTATCTCTCCATAGATGTGATAATGTATATATCTTCTGGTCGGCGTATGATCGCATTATAAACCATTCGTCGACTAGGGCATATGACACTCTTCCTTAGTTCCCTAATTCTTCACCAGGGGTCTCTCTCTCCATGCTATAAATACCAGGCGACCTCTTGCCTCGATCTCTTTTTCACTCAGGCCTCGTGCCGCATTCCACCTCGCGTGGAGGTGAGGTAAATCTCTTTTTATTCTTTTTTTCAACGACAAGATGTAAGCTCTTAAAAGATCAGCGTTTCCCATTTCTGGAAAACGCTATGAACATTACACACATTCACCAAAATAACATTCACCACCGCACACACACAATGTTATGTCTATGTGCCTTGTAACTTGTTTAATACATATTTGTTGACATATATATATATATATATATATATATATATATATATATATATATATATATATATATATGTCTTGTTTGTCTTCTTTCATCTTCGGTTGGACAATTTAAGTCCGCCAATTTTCATGTAGTTGGATATTTTAATATTCTACCAGGAGTTACACACGGGTTTTTAATACAACAACACGTAAATGCACACACGGTCCTAAACAATATCAAGTATATATAACAGATATACGCTGTATCCTTGATTGGGTTAATTAGATCTGCATGCCCTACAACTCTCCTGCGTACCACCGTATACAATTTGCAGTCCAGATGTTGATCTATAAACATGTCATTTGACGAGTACTACTGGTAATGTATAACTCAGTACAATCTGCTGCATAGTCGGGTTATTGGCGACTAAACCGGTTCCCCAATTAGGCTTGACTAGTGAGGAGGGTGGCTAGTCTTCCAGTAGGATGAAAAAATACATAAGTTTCGACGCTTCATCAACAAAATTTTCAAGAATATCAATCGTGTTTTTTGTTTACATTGATATTTTGACTTTTTTTTTGTTTATGAATCCCTGCTCCCGCAAAAAAAAAAAAAAAAAAAAATTAATTACTGTTTTTGAAATCTTGCTAGCAAACGCTTAGAAATCCTACTTTCAAATTTTGGATTGAGGCTGCTGCTGTTGCAGAGAAGATATTAAGACACTGGAGCAAAAGGCTGTCATTAAGTAGAAAGGCTTAAACGTCGCAGCTGAGAAAAGAAATAAACCACGTGGTGAAGTGGAATGATAAATGACTATTTCCATTGTCACTGTTGACGAAGAAGAATCTTTTAAATTCTGAGAACGATTTCACAAACCAGTGAGAGTTAATTTCAAACTTGACGTTGCATGTTCCAAAAATCTGAATATTCGTTAGAAGGACTACTGAAAAGCAGCTTGGCCAAGGTAGGTCAATCTTTTCTCACTCCACTTCCAGCTTCGACTTTCAACCAACAACATGTGAGACAGCGATATTTTGAATTGTGAACTTTTCTAAGTAAGCAATTTATTTTGTTGAAATTGATTTACATGAACTATTTCTCTAAAAGAAACTTGTGAAAATCCATTTGTTCTTAGGGAAAACATTTGCTTTAAACGAACTGTAGTTTTCTAAGTTAAAACTGATTTGTATTTGAAAAATTGTTAACCAGCCTTGATAAATTAAGATGCTAAAGGAATTTATGTGCAAGGCATATATTGTAATTTGTACTATTTTTATATTGCGAAAAATGTTTGTTATTGTAAAAAATGCTTGTTTTTCTGCAAATGTCACACCCACAGTAAAAGAGTTTTGTGTTGTTTCGTTTGTGCCATTCAAAATCCTCGGGATTTGAAATTCTCGCGTTTTTCTCATTAAAAAACAAAACAAGCTTTCAATTATGTTCATTAGCCTATCCACAAACAATGTACACAAACTGTTCCCTAGTCTCCGATAGCAGCAATTATTCAATAGATGCTGCTGTAGGAATCCTTCTACTCGGTTTTTCGTTGAATGTTAAAATCTGGAGTGTCGGGATTCAATACATTAACAAAATATCGTTACAGGGTCGCTCGTAATTTGGCCGACTAATAATCAAACGCTTTTCATTGAAGGAATAAAATTCAGTAGAAAAGCCGACGTAGTTTCAACAAATAAACATTAATTTATAACGATAGGAATACAAACAGTTGATAATAGATTGGAAAGTAATGTCTTTTGTTTGGGTTGATATAGTTCTGAAATAAAATATAAACTGTTTTTGTGTACGTGTGTGAGAAACAATAAAATGTGATATGTGTGTTTGTATGAAAAAGACAACATGTGTGTGCGTGATTCATAGTAAAAACGGATACGAGAGATACGAATTGTTTCTTACTGTTGGTGGTGTTGCCGTGGTCTGAGGTTTGTCAACGCTGTCGTTTTTAACATGAGGTCATGAAGGTCATCAGCAAGAGGTGTGTGTAGTTTGGTGGCAGCCGCGTGTATATTGTTTTAGGAACGGATTTCATATGTATATTTATACACTTTTTCCGAACAATATCGGCTCGAGAATTAAATTATTTATTTATTCCTAATTGGCCCTAAGAAGTCACGTGGTATGTCTTCTACTACATCCGTACGATAGTTGGTCGGTATCTACCTAAAAATAATGATGACTAATACAACAAACATTCTGATTTGTAATCTATGATTTTATTGGTGTGTTTTAAGATGTAAGTGCTTTCTTGAGTGTGATTGGTTTATAAATATTGTAGTTGATATTTTAGTGGACACGACACTGCATTACTATAGGTTTTAGATGGAAAACAAATACATATGGAGTTTTTCTCGAAAGAATCAACTCAAACACAAACATGATATTCGTCTTTCAACTGTTAACTTTTACGGCTATTTCAGCAGTGTTTCTTTTTTCGCCTCCCTCCCCTCCTTAGAAAATAGCCAAGACTTTCGCTGCTGGCCGATCATCAGCCATTATGTTGTGCATTTTGTATTTTGTTGCGGTACTGTTCTTGTTTAAATAAAAGCAGTGGCAAACAATATTTACACATATAAACGACGGGTCGTTATTGTTAACAGGGGTGAAAAGAAATTCAATAAATTTCAACGAGGCGATATTGTCATGTATTTTTATATAACTGATTAAAAAAAGGAAAGAAAATACACTAGTATTCATGTCAATATAGCTGAAAAGAAAGAAGACATTAAAATTTAGGCATTTTCTGTGTGTTACGTGTCTTTGCGTGTGTGGCTATGAAAAAGCTAATTACCCGGAGAAATATATCCACATGCTGAGGACAGGTCCCATGATGGTGTTACTTCTATTGAATGCTAGAAGGCAAAAAGAGGAAAAAGAAAGAAGACAGGAAGTGTCTCATTTTTATGGTTGTTTAACAGAGACACCTAACAGTGTCTTGGCGAAGCCAGGTGGGGTAATCCACAAATTTAAAGCTCGCCAAAGTTACTTACGAGCACTTGCTGACACACAAGCGTCTGACATTGACATCAAATCTTAATCTTATTGAAAAATTGTTTTCTTTAATTGGTAGTAACCATTTTGCATTGTGCGATGTTTCTACGCCTCATCTCAGAGCATTTGGTTCGTGTAAGTTGCCTAGATTTATTTTCGATAGTATTAATTTAATATTACATCCTGGCATTTAAACATCTCAAATGTCAAAGTCTCATTTATGGATAAAATTGTTCAAGATTTTTGTTTAGGATGTACATCTTATAAACAGGAGAAAATATACCAGCATGCAAAATCATACAAATATGCATTGATCACACTACACGTTGGATCGAAACACGGTTGATATTTGAGATCATTGCTCAAAACGTGGTTGAAGTTTTTTGTGCTACGTGGATCACACATTTTGTTGTACAATTGTATGTAATAACAGACATGAGCACACAATTCAAAATCGAGCTGTTGCCAAAACTAATTGTTTTTATAGGTTATGCACCACTGCCTACCACCCCGAAGTTAATGGTCTGGTTGAAAGGATTTACTGGACCAATAAAACGGCTGTCATAGCCTGAAAAGAATACTAATTTTCAGCCTTACCAATAGCTCTGTTTGGAATTCGTTTTATACTGTTTATTCCGCAAATATTACTGTCACAGTTACCTAGAGACACGACAAATAGAAAATCTATGACTTTGTTAAACCCTGTCGGAAATACAATTCTTTAACTCAAACGGAAGTATTCACATCGACATCCACTGCTCATATGACAAAAAACAGACCTTAATTTCGTTTGGATTCGCGTACTCAGAATACCGTTAAAAATACCAGGGCATAAAACATCTTTTCTCACCAACCGGAAAAAGCCTACGCGGTTATCGTAGTACCTTTACGTTACTGTTTCAGTGCGTCCTGAAAGGAACATATGTCGGCGACTTCAAACAAATCATCTACAGCATGAACATGTCCAGCCAATCGGCGGATTCAAACGAATAATCACCAACAGCAACAACAAAGACGGTCAGTGAAGCTTCGCTAACGATGATTATTTTTCTGTGAACCAACTATTTAAAAATCTTTTTTAAACTATAGCTTTGATCTGTGAACAAACTACTCAAAGACTTTAACTCACCTAAAGACTATTTTTATCCCGTTTCAATTCTTTTGAATTCCTGTATATATGTTTGTAAAACAAATACAGACACAGAAATATTCTTCCACCAGAATTGAACAGCGTCTATAGGTAGGAGAAAGTCTTGGAGGAAATCAAATTATTATTTTTATTACTAAACTTCGATCTTAAGGAGGGAAACTATTGTAACAGTTTAATCATAAGATAATATCACTTCTATAAAAACAATGAAGTTAAATAAAAATTTCTTTCTTTTTTGCCCTAAAATTTAAAAAAAAACAAAAAAAACAACAAAAAATTGGCCGACAAACATGATGAAAATGACCACCCCACAAAGTGCGATTCTCCTTCAGAGTAACCTTAAAAATGCGGGTTGCCTTATAGTTAAAATAGTCTTTGGTGCTCAGCATTAATTAAAAATTCGTTTCTCTCTCCCTCCTCTGTCTGTCTGTCTGTCTCTGTCTCTGTCTCTGTCTCTGTCTCTCTCTCTCACACACACACACAAACAAAAACTAAAAGAAAAAAAATTCCCTTCAGGCAAAATAAAATACAATTGGAAAGGCTTTTACTCAGCTGACGCTAATTGCCACACCTCAGGTAACTTACGCTCTTTCACCGCTAAACGTGTAGTGAACAAAACAAGATCTAGATTTATAATTCAAATGCTAAGCACTGACTCATTGATTTCGTTAGAAATTAAAAAGACTCGAATTTACAAACTTTGGTTAACACACACGCAAAAGCGAATTAAAAAAAAAAAAAAAAATGAACTCGTGAAATTTCACACCTTGATACGAATTGTTTTTCAGCCAATAGAAAACTAGGAAACATTTAAAAACAAAATTCAAATAATCTTCAATTCTCAGAAACAATTCTTTTACGGACCTTTTCGCGAGCCGACGCGAAGTTTGTTCGTCGTCCAATGGAAACGCTCGAATCATATACGGGAGTGAATTCCCAAATGACCTTTTCAAGCCCCACAAACAAAATAAAAGACGGGCAAGTTCGCCTGTAACCAGAGAGAAGGAGAGGGGCGTATTAACACGTTCCTTGACAAACGTCAAGCGATCGTTATTATTATCTCTACCTTTCTCCCTCACCTCTTTTATACTTGATAAACGAACGGAACATTTTAAGACTGAGTGATTACTGCAAAGACATTCCTACCCTTCGATAACGCTCATACATACATACATACATACATTCACACGTACGTTCCTACCTACGTACACATAAACTCATTCTTGCAAGGACTACTACGAACATTTTGACGACCTTGTATCAACCAAAATACATTAATTTTATTTGTAAAGACCTTAATTGATTTATATGTATATAAATTTGTTGTTTCACATTATAGTTTGATTTTCTTGTTTTATACCCCTCTTATGGTGGGCTATCTAACTAACAAGGCCAAATCAAACTAATCTGTTTCAACACTCATACACTTCACTATAACTGATAATCTACTATAACTGTACTTATGATGAAACTTAAACACTCCAATCAAAACAAGAACAGTGAACTCGTATCTACCTAATTTAGTAAATTCGACGCTAAAATATACCGAAGAAATCACCCTTTTTCTTATTTTATTAAATATCAAATTATTAATTTATTGAATGTCGAATTTACCTATTTAAAAAACATAAGCAATTACCTATATTCTTTTCCTTGAAATGGACATTTCCGAAATTTGACCGCCGTGGATTTAACGTCAATGGTTGCTGTTCCTGTGTTTATGGGGACAGTTGTTGTTTGCTGATTTACACTTTTTGAAGCTTAAACGAAGTTCTTCAACGTAATTTCGGCACAACCGGTTGTGAAATTTTAGGCTTCCATTTTAAGAAGTAAAATAAATGAGACATACTCGTTGAAGCTGCTATTTCCATTTATGAAAAGACAAAAGCTGAACTCTTTGCTAAGTTAAACCACGAACCAAATATCACAAGCAAGTCTTCTCGCTACTTGAGAGAGTTAATTGCGATAGTCAAGAGGATTTGGTCAGACACTTCGAACACAAAACCCCTGCTACTCACTATAACACCAGTTATAGCTACGGCCTAGGTGTTTACTTTAACTGAACTGCAATCCTAAACTGACGAATTGGTACCATTCCTGAGGTGCAATATGCCTCAGGTTGTCATAACCTCCCCCTTAAAGTTAGAGAAGAAAAACACAATACAACACATTCACAAACTGAGGTATATACAGGTGTTCGTCCATTCTACGGAAACAAAAGGCCTCCACATATGCCATGGATACATTTTGGAAAAAATCCCAAGAGTGTAAATCATAGTGTCATTGCTCGGATAAAACTCAACTAAACTCAAGATCAGCATCACCAATTAATTACCGGAAAACTAATTAGCAGTTTTTTGAGGCAACTCAGGTCATCATCACAAGCTTATCATTTCATATTGATAAAGGTAAAACAATAATAATTTTATCAATAAGATACGCAGATAGACTGTGTCTACATTGACGCTTGTCCATTTACTTTCTCTGAACGGAAAAGATATCCAGTGATTTGGAAAATCTTCCATCGATAATGATATTGAGATTTTATACAAATCGATTGTAGTTGTTGATGACAATGTGCCAATCCTCTACATTATTTTTTATTCTTGTTAAACTGCAAAATCATTTAGGCTGACAGACCAAAATACCATGTACTTGTAGAATCAGACTCCTACATTTTTTAAAATCTTAAATTTTGTGCAAATTAAACACATAGAGGCTCCCAACCAAATATAACAACTGATGTATTTTGATTGGTTGTAAAATGTTAATTAGGTGTCGTCAACTACGTCCGAAGGTACCGACCCAAATTTTGACCTCTAGTTGACGCCATAAAATGTAAACGTGTTCACGAGCCTCCCCACGTGACCAAGAGAACTAATAAAAACGAAACGTCGACGCGACTTGGTCAGTGGGCACTTAAAATATGAACCAATTCACTTGACTTCATTGGAAATCAACACAGCAAAGGAGCCGAACTTTATCTTCAATACAACAACAAACCTTGTCATCCATTTTCAGGCTTAACACTCACTCCCACAAGATATTCTATTCCACAAGAAGAATCTCTGGTTAATGAGCGATAACTCTATAACAATCTGTGAGTCAAGAACAATACTTTTTTCTATTTAATACAAAAACAAAAACAACTGTTTAATTTTCCTATGAAAACAAATATAGCTAACTACACCTTCTCATTTTCACACATACAGTACAGTAACTCAAATTCTTTCAGTAACATACACCAAAGAACTCTATTGTGTTTATCAACTTTTGCACTATATATCATGTATTTGTTGTGTTTATAAAAACAAATTATTGTTGAACAAATTCATAATTTCTTCTACTTGATTATTTCTCTTGTTGTTGTCTTTGTTACATTTGATATTGTAAAAATTGTAGAGGGTCAGTTTTTATTTCTATTTATTACCAATACAAATTGGCTGACCCACTATAAATTACTTACGGTGTAAACACATTGAGAGACGTGAGAGATTTATAAATCCTATTTCGAGACCCCACAGTGACTTGCTTGTAGAGGACCGTGTGGCTTTACGTGTTGTTGGATTAGGAACGCGTGCTGTTCATTCCTGCTAGAAGAAGGTTCAACTACAAGAACATGGCGGACTCATGTTGAATCCAACCGAAGATGTAAAGAAAACAAGCAAGACCGATTTATATATATCAATAAATATATGCATTAAACAACACATTTACAAGTGACAAAGACATTAAGATTTGTGTTTGTGTGTGAACGTAAAGAGATTGTATATTGGTGAAAGTTCGTACGTACGTGTATGTGTGTTTTATGGCGTTTTCCCACAAGAATGTGTCCGCTGAAATGCAAAGTGTAAAAAAGAACGAGGCAAGAAGTCGCCCAGTATTTACAGTTTAGGAAGAGCGTCCTCTAGTGAACAATTAGGGAATTAAGGAGGAGCTAACTCCTAAATGCTCCCAGAAATTGTATGACTCCTATTCTGTAACCTATCGGGACTACGTATATCAAGAACCAATGCGCCTAGCTTATCGCTGACAAAAGTCAGGCATGACACTGATAAAGAAGACAGTGGGTCCACCTTTGCCAAAATTAGTCAGTTAGACTGAAAAGGAATAGTTCCGTATTTCTTTAATTTTTCGATGCATTTTAGGTCAGGGATTACAGTAGAAAACTATTGTCGATGACCTATGACATCGATGACAGCTAACGTGCGTAAATAAATATCATTTTCATTATGGTTTAAGCAAAAACTTAGTAATACTTTTACAAAATCCAGTTAATCAATTCCTAAATTTACGAACGGTAAATGATCCGGGCGTTACTTCTGCTTGCACTGCCCCTGATTCCCCTTCCATCCGCCGTCCTGAGTAAGACGATAAACTACATCCGTGTCCTGGGTAAGACGATAAACTACATCCAACAGCAAGGCCTCTGATCAGGAGGTTTTGAGGAGCGTGGAACCAACACTTATTGCTGGTGTTCCCAGGTCCACCCTGACCCGAGGTGATAGTACCTGTTAGGATCCCAGTTATGGACAAATAGTTAACTTTAGTGGTGCTGTAAGTATTGTTGGCTAGGGTCACCGTGAATATAATCAAGAAGGAAAGCTGTGTTCTTGTAAAACAACACCCCACATGAAACATGTACAACATACACGAGAGAAAAATAATCAAGCTCAGTGAACATTAATAAAATATTGTATTAACAATGGTATACAAATTTCAACAATAAGTATAAAGAAAGTTGCTTCCCTTTTTCCGTAATAAAAAGGGTAAGTTTAGCTAATTAATGTTGAGTACAATATTGAATGTAATTTAACTACAAAGTTCAGTTGAAACCTTAGCTAAATAAAGAATAATTCCACAGTGTTTTATCAGTGTAGAAAGATGTAATGTTCATGAGTGATATCAATAAGAATTAGTATGATTACTCGAATGAGTAATAATTAAGAATTAAAATGTCAATATAGCGCCGTGCCTTATTTTCCAAGAATTGAACTGCTACTGGCTGTTGGCCAACAGCGAGAGGATTTATATAACAATGCATAGGCCCCGGAGAGCTTGACGCTAAAAATATAGAAAAGATACTAAAATACGCGATTGGTCAGGAAATGGACCAATCCGTGATTTTAGAGAAAAATTTGAATTACTTGTGATGGTTAAATTGTCATATAATAAGTATCATATATTTATGAACCAATGACATTAAAGAAAGCGGGGGTGTGGCACATGTAAGTGATTCCCACATAACTTCCAAACAGGGTGTCAAAATACTATGAAAGTGTAAAAAAAGTTTTTAATACAAGAAATACTTTGTAAAAAAATTATTACTAGCAATACATTTTTGAAAAAAAAAAAAAAGATATTACCAACTATACATTTTTAAAGAAAAAATATTACCAGAAATGCATTTTTGAAAAAAAAGGGTATTACCAGCAATAAAAATTGTTGGCATGAAATGATCCATTGGGGTTGATATGCCGTAAAACAAACCAAACCAAACCTTCCACCTGTTATGCTTCAGGGTCTCGGATACAAACAGTATCTACCAGCAATACATTTTTGAACAAAAATATTACCAGCAATAAAAAGCTTATCGGCATTAAATAATCCATTGGGGTTGGTATGCCCTAAAACAAACTGCATCTCCTGGATTTATTTTTTTTAGTTCCTGAGCACCCCGCCCACGTTTGGCCCTTATTTGGATCTTTGCTTTCCATTTGGCGCTCTTTTTGTTTATTTGTTATGGGTCGATATCTTCTTAGCTTTATCTCCATCAACATTTTCGCAGGTGACGATTCGTGATCGTCTGGAGTGCTCCGATGGATTAGGAATCCAAACGATGGATCCACGCATTTCTGTAGAATAATTTTCACCGTCTTTTCAGCGATTTCATTCTCTTGAGGGTAATGTGGGGATGATGATGATGATGATGTGATTTTTACTTTTTACTCTACTTTGTTGCAAATTGTTGGTATTCTACTGACAGAATATTTCTTGTGGGACTCCGGATCTACAAAAGCTGTGTTGCATAACTTTAATCACATCTCCACAGTTCTGCGGCAGTATTTGGTATACATCTAGGTAATTAGTGTATACATTCACAACAATGAGATTGTCCCTAGTTTTATGATGGCACAGATCTGCTGTTACTTTCTGCTAGGGCTGCGTGTGTCCAACCTGACTTAAGAGTGCTAGCGCATCTCTATATTTGTCAAGTGCCGCAATTCTGTATTCAATATAATCTATTTCTTTGTCTTCCCTCAGTTCTTCGTTTGTTTGTTTTTTTCATTTTTTGCTGTTATTGATAATATTAACTCTGAGACACTGAGGCGGTCAAACATTAAACTGGGAGAGAGAGAGAGAGAGAGAGAGAGAGAGAGAGAGAGAGAGAGAGAGAGAGAAAGAGAGAGAGAGTAAATTTTCCTCGGTGAGAATGGGACGTCAAGATTTCTTCTCCCCTAAAATTTTATTTTTCTTATCTATCGAGAGTCTGACATGCGAACGAAAACAGATTCAGGTATGGCTTTATTTCTTTCTTGAGAAATCAGAAAAACATATTTTCTGTTGACGAAAAAGGAAACAGAGAACGAACGCTTTTTCTTAGGGTTGAAATTGTAAAAAATCACTCATGTCGGGCCAAGAAGGTAATCTGGTTTGAGTTTGTTTTGTTTTTTTAATTTCGTGTTTTGCTTTCTTGGTGCTCACATTCGGCCGACATGCAAAGTGAATCAGAAAGAGATCTCTAATTGCAGCAAAGTATAACATTGATAACACTATGATCCCAAATTTTCTCCATTTTTTTGAGATGTTGTTACTAGTTACATTTGAAGTATTAATTGAACAGTTAGATATCAGTTTACCTGGAAAGAAACACGCTCTGAGCATTACTTCCTAGCCACGAAACAAATTCCCGCAATGAAAAATAATAAAATAGCCAATCACGAACGTTCCCGACGAAAAAAGAAATGACGCTGGGGACTACCAGATTTGCTTAAAAGAAGGGGCTCCTTGTAACGAATGGCTACCGGCGTCACTGCCATGATAGCTCCTCTCATCACAACCGTGACCTCGCCCAAGGTTCACTCATCTCACCCGACTCTTCATACGCGGAATGTGGCCGACAGACCAACTTCGACAGCGCCAGGCTCTCGACGATAACCACCGTGATTCATCGAATGTCGTCACCATCGTGACTCCAGCGCGGCTCAATCCACCTTACCACACAGAAACGAAGGGCCACCTGTCAGCATACTGGGCGGTGTTGTCCTCAGCTCAAGTTTTTTTTTCCAAATAAAATAGGCTATATTCAGTAAAATCTTAATTCATTAATGAATAAATTGTGAAAATTCCCTGTATTTTTGGCTTTCGTTTGAATCGGAGACTTCCCTGATTTTTGGCAAATATTTTAATAAAATGAGTGGTGTCGATTTTGGGATTTCAATGTAGAAAAAAGTATCCATTTTGGTGGTACCTATTGATAACATTGTTAGCAATATGAACATTTGGAAAAAGAGCATTTTTGCAGATGATGATATTTGTTATTGAAGTAAGTTTTATACTTACTGAGTATCCAATGATTGTAGCTTTTTGCTAGTCTAAGTGTAAATTATTCAATTTTTTTTTTCTCTGAATAAATTTCGGCTCTCGGTAGTTTGAGGGAAAGGATGAAGGTAATAAAAATAATTACGGAAACCTGAACCTTGCCACCCTGCGTGCAAAACTCCTCCGCCAAGGAGTGGAGTAGGGGGGGGGGTCAATTGAAGGTGAAGAAAGGGGAAAGAAAAGCAGAAGTGTTTTTTCTACCACAATAAATTGTTTTGATAAACGTGATTTTTTAACCAATGGCTACTCGAGCCGGTTGAAATCTGAAATCCTTGTATTGACCGCCAAATTTTTGTTCTATATTTGACTCCAAATTTACTACTTTATTCAATATTACTACTATCTCTCGTGTCTCCAACACCACATAAGAAGTGTTGTTATTTCACCGAAAAAAAATAAAATAAAAAAAATAAAAATGAACACTGAACAGTGTTGATAAGATTGGGTATCCAAACTAAACAAAATAGTGAACACTTGAGTTTGATGAATCATTGATTGTAAAGAAAATATAACCGCAGCTGAGTGCAACAATGGCTCTTTGGGGGAATTGAAAGAAATTCTGAAGAATTTAATTACTTTGTAGAAAGTTTTCTTGACAGATTGAGAAGCTCTCTAGAAGCAGTCATATATATTATATTAAAAATTGAAAAATGTTCTACGTCTCTACGATCATTAGTGATGGTTGGTCCGTTTATAATAAAAATATTAAAACAATAAACGATACATATAAATTTTAACTCTCAAATTATGGCCGCGATTTTAGATTTTGCCAACTATCAGCGTCTATTGGAACCCCACCCCCCAAAAAAACGGAAGATTTATTTTTATTTTAAGAATGACACAGAAAATTAATCCATTTTATTAATTGGTAACGATATTCTGCCTTACACCGGTTCCGTATCCGCTTGCCATGGTCGTTAACTGACGGTGTCGTGTCTACGTGTACGGTTGTTAGTAACATGAGTATCCTTGCTGCTGCTGTCGCTGCTTAGTGAAATCATTGATTGGTATATCTCCACCAACGATGAGCCTCGTTACTATTAAGCGTGGTAAGTATTTATTTATTTACTTTATCGAATACTTCTAAGCACACGCTCGTTTTTTTTTTCGCTATTCACTGAAACATTTCAGCGCAATGAATTCAAATTATATTTTTGTGTTTGGTGTTCAATAGGATTTTTTGCTTTTCTTGTCATTTGGGGGAAAAAAAAAAAAAAAAAAAAAAAAAAGCTGAAATAAGCAAATTAATGTGTAAGAAGACGAAATTTACACCAAAACATGAATGAATAATCTTGAACAATTTTTTAAAGATTACCGTTTTTATTTTTTAAATGAACTATTTATTGTGAATAAATAGAAAACTTTATTTTTAATCGTCCCTACTCTGGAAAAAAAAGAAAAGAAAACATTATTTATTTTTGTTTAGTTCATTTTTGTTTCATGTTGGAGAGGATATTTGAACGTAAATAAAATAATTTTTTTTTGATTATTTGCAAAAACAAAAAAGGATTTGAGCATTGAAAAAGTTTTATTTTCTAATTAATTAATTTTCTTACTGCGTATTTAGTTAAATCAATTTATCAATAAATTTAATAAAAATACTCTGCTGTAAAATGCAAATTACTTAAAAATGCATCAAATTTCTCGAGGAAAATATAAAACTTCTAGGAATTCTCTAGATTAAAAAAACAAAAAGACAAACTTATTTCCTGCTTAAAAGCTGATATTGTATCCGTACGACAATCTGTCATGGATTAATGTTGAAATAATTCAATTTTGTGAAAGAATTCTAAAAGAAAAATGGAAAAAAAAAGACGTAAATAAATATTTGTTTGTTAAATTGCGTGTGTGTTTTATGGAATTGATGTATACGTATTTTCAAGTTGACTGAGGAAAATTTGAAAGCTGTTGCTTTTTGTTAGCATACAATGAATTAATTAAGCAAGCTAAGCATTTACGGGAAAATTACACACGCTCTTCATGTGTGTGTGTGTGTGTGTGTGTCCCTCTCATTTTAAGGAGATTGTGAAATGTAATTTTTGAGTAATTGTTCAGACAATTTTAAAATATTTTTCCTAATGTAGTTGTTAATAAATTTAATTATTAAATAAACATATTTTGCAGGCATAAGGGATTTAAAAGAAATCTTTGTTTATTTAATTTATTGTGATAATTTGCATTGCATTCTTGGAATTGCAGTCCTATCTGACTTAAAGACAGGGAATCTTTATTTAGACTGAATGTTAAAAAAAAAATTATAAAAAAACTGTTTGATTAAAAAATGATTTCATTTATGTGGCTTCTTAGGTGTGTATGTGTAGTAAACATCTGACTTCAACTCTATTTTCTTTTTAATCACGAAATAATTTTGCTGATTTACTGGTAGAATCGTAAAGGTGTAAATTTTATTTCATCTGGTGTTTATCAAATGAAACAATTCTTCTTGAAACTTCTGTATTGTTTAGATTTTGATGATTAGTTAAGTGCCCTGCCATATTGGCATGTGTGTCCTGTTCTCTTGATGTTTGCTTGAGTTGGCTGCAGAAAAAATATTTATAATTTCAATGAGAAAATGCAGAAGGACATGACAAGCCCAAATGAAATATGATAATGTAAGTTTTATTAATAGAAATTACCTTTTGTTTTTGTTTTTCTTCTTTTTTTACAATAATGTACAATTTTTATAACTAATGGCACAGACCAGCAAATAAATTTTCTTAAAAGTTGCTCAATAGCAAAATTTTATATTCAACCCTTAAAGAGCCATGTGCAAGGGCAGATTTTGTAAATTTTTTATAAAATATGGATTGATGACAATATTGAAGTATTACACCAATTAACTGGTTGGTGACATTCATTACTAGAATTTTGTTTGTGAAAATGAGTTCTTCAAATACTGTTTGCCATCTTGTTTCTTTGATTGAAGTTAAGCCAGTTCATTCTCTGACAATTCTTTATAATCTTTAAAATGATTTGGAGAGAATCTTTTATTTTGCTGATAACAAAGTTGTTTTGATAATTTAATGTCAATGACAATGCTGCACATCAGTATCTGTCTAGAATGCTGCACATATTTACTCATTGCTTCTTATATTTACCAGAAGACCATTTATGATCCACTTGAATAGTAGCGTGTATAAAGCTATTTGTTGTAAAATAGTTTAGTGCATGTGTTTGCATGCTCATATTGTCATACATTCATGAATATAACTTTGTCAAAGTTGACTCTCTGTAATAAACCTCTAAAATGTTAGCATACATATTAGGTTTAAGGGTCAAGGTACTACACTCAGGATTGTCCCATGGGAGAATAGCTTAGTGGATTAAAGTATTAGTTTAATTGCGAGTTCTATTGGGTTGAGCAGTGCAGACTTAGATTCAGTGGAAGTCAGGGTGAGCAGTCTGGGGTATCCCTAGAAATGGTTTGCTGACTAATGAAAATTTACACTTGTATATTACATGAAGGGTTCAATTTGAAATTCCCCTGAAGGTTAATTTCATTGACAATCACTTTATGAAGGTTGTAGATTACAATGGTTGAAATGTGATAAAAACAAAGATAAACACTAAAATGTGACTGAAAACATTTTGCTGCTAAAAACATCCCAAAACAGACTCTGTTCATAATTCAGTTTCCTTTCTCTCACAAGATGATAAAGTTAATATTAGCCATTTCCTTTTAAGGAAACATTTGGAATTCATTGACTGAGCAGCAATTACTACTGTCAGTTGACATAACATCTTTCTCCTTAAAACAGTTTTTATGAAAAATATTTTTCTCAAGTCCAATAGCAGTTCTTGTACTTTCCATGACTGATGGTGGTTTCCTTCCTAACTTTTTGTTTGAAGTCTTATTTTCTAATCAAGTTAATGTGATATCCATTTTGGATATATTACTGCTGTTGGAATTTCTTAAGTGATGTGAGTTTTTTTCTGTTATTTTGTAAAAGTTTTTTGTGATTCTGTAGCACCAAACCACAAGTTTCAAAGAAGGGTTGTCTTCACTAGTACCCAAATGTTTCACTTGCAAAAAAAGCCATTTTTAACCATTGATCTGAGAAAGCAGTTGTATGCAGCTAAAAGTTTACCTAATTTTGAATGGGTTTGCTACCATGCATGACATCTTGATGCAAAATAATCTGACAAGCCTATTTAAGAACATGACTCTAGTTTTCAGGTGAATGTTTTGGTTTTCTAGCAATTTGCAGTGTTTTATGAAACTTTTTCTAGTGCAGCCTATTCTGTATTCAATTACTTTTTCTCTGATGCTAAACTTGTTCTAACTAATCCATATGCTGAGGTACCTGAAGTGTTTAGTATTCACTAATTCCACATCCTGAACTTTTATGATAGATTCAGAGTAGGTGCTATCACTGCTTTTATAATTCTAATTTCAGATCATAGTTTCTGTTTTAGAAAAGTTTTATCTTGAGTCCTATTTCTTCAAATACTTTGTAGATGATGTTGAATCACACAATTAGGGAAAAAGTCTAATCCAAGTAAACTTGTATTTTTGTATTTAAGGTAAAAAAAAAAACAAAAAACAACATGTCTGTTAGGCATGAAGATTTTTTTTTATGGCAATGCAGCAGCTCTGAAAAGTGTTCTTCATCAATTGATTTTGTTGTTTTAATATTTTCTAAGTTTTGCTTAGGCTGACTACAAAGGTATTTACAGTTCTTGATATTTTTAGGTAATCACCAATCTAAAGACTAATCAAATTTGGTGATCAGATAAGTAGTGTTTTCACTATATGACTTAACCAGAAATCCTTTGTAAGTTAGTCTCACTGTGTCCAAGTCCTGTTTTAATTAAAGATTTAGAGGGAGGAGAAGAGGAAGAAATTTCTGCCCTGATTGTATAGATATTGAATATAAATGAACTTTAATATTCTACTGTGTAAAATCAGTTTGTTGTAGTAAGCTATTAGGTTGGTGCAAAAATAATGACGTAATAATGTCGTTTTTTGACATTAAAAATACGTCAAAAAACGACATTATTACATCATTATTTTTGCACCAACCTAATAATTAAGATTGGTTCCTTTGCAGACAGTCCTCCTCAAAATAGAATATATTTAAGCTTAAGGCCATATCACATTGAAATACTGGTTCTTGTATGATCACCGAAGTTGAGCAACGTCAAGCTTGGTCAGTACCTAGATGGGTGACTGCTTGGAAATACCAGGTGCTTGAATGTGTGGGTGGTGTAATGAATAATGAGAATTGTAAATCAGAGAGAATATTATTTAAGTATTTTAAACTCGATTGATATCTTTGCATATTCAACTAAGAAGGGAATAGTTTTGTTATCGAAATTAACCCACAAAAGGAGATATTATATAATCTTAAAGTATAATGTTACATGCATCTACATGATTCTTCCCTTGGTTTGTATATGCGGCTATTGTGTTTTTCAATCCAGTATCAATGTGTAGTATCTGTTCAATGTTGATTCTTAGCTAGAATCAATGATGCTTTCTGATCAAGAAAGTTTCATAATGGTATTAAGTGAGATGGAATTGGAAGGAAAAATATGGTGTGAAGTGTGGGATGTTAGAAGATGAGAGAGAAATAAAAATAATGCCAGTAAAAAGAAAAAGAATATAGATTAGGGAAGAGACAGAAATGAAAGAAAAACAGGTGTGCACAATCTTGCTAGCTGAATATCAAGAGATATTTGATCAAAAGTTTTTCGGGAGGCAAAGGCATTGAAATTGTGATCAATTAGAATTCTTTATGCAGATAGAGGAAGGAATAAAGAAAATAAAGATGTAGTGGAAAATATTTGCACATTCTGTATTCTTTTTTCCCATGTATAACTAATCCATGTTTGTATAAGCTTTGGATAAAAACCTGATGATTGAAAGGGATAAGGGAGAGAATGAGAAGAAACATGCACGTGTTGAAGGAATAGTATTGGCTATAATAATGGATAATCTTAGTTATCAACATCCATGGAATTTCCATGGTTCAATTAGATAAAAGAAATGGTGACATGTAAATAAGATGAACAAATCTGATGCCTAAATTGTGTAATGCTAATATTTGGTTCATTTGTTGTATGTGTTTAATTTTCAGAACATTTCATGCCCTTCTTGACGGGGAAGATATAACCTTACAAATTATAAAAATTAAAAAAATATTATCAGTAAAAGTCTTTAATTTCTCTAAAAGATAAAATTTGATTTAATTTTCTCTATTTTCCAACAACTTTGCTATATGATAACAGTAAAAAAAAAAAAAAGCCTGCATTCCAAAATACCTTGGTATAAATAATCAAGACGAAATAGTATAATAACACCTTTTAGTGATGAATGTTAGCAATTTTCCTAAATACTTGGAGGAGTAGGGATCAAGGCATGTAATGGCTCGTTGCCTTTAGATGCAATCTTTCTCATTCATACCTTTGCTATGAGAGACAGTTGTGTGTGTGAGGTGTAAATAAAATTGGAATACATAATTGTAGGTAACAAACACATCAGTAATAAGGATTGAAAGCTATTTTGTTGATATTTCAATGTTTATTCATTTTTATCTGTACAGTCCAACTAAAAAGAGATTACTTCTATTATAATTCATTTTCTAAAGAAGTAATTTTTTTTTTCTTTATTAATCTGACAGATTTTTATTACTTTGAACTCTTTTTTTTTTTTTTTTTTTTTTTTTTACTGGCCTGAATATTTGAGAAATCTTATTAAAGAAACATGCGTTCTCCAGTAGCATTTGAACCTGTGTCCTTCTGGGCAGAGAGAACTCACTGTTAGATTTGATGTGCCATAACAGGCTCAGCTACAAAGAAGCTTTACCAATCAAGCAAGGTCTGAACAGTGCATTTAAGCAAAATCCTTCTCAACATAGATTACTCAAAATTATATCTATGCAGGACATTAGATAAAAATAAATATACTGTTTAATAAATAAATAGAGCATCTACCCAAATATGAGTATTCATTAAAGAAAATATTTAAAGTGATAAAATCTGTTAGATTATTAAATAAAAAAAAAAACATTACAAAATTACTTTGTTTATTTTTGGATACAAAACTAACTCATTTTGCATTTCCTAGAGTTCTTTTTGGTGTTGCATTGAAACATCAGATAGATCTAGCACTGGCTGCATCACTAACATTAAAAAATCAATTTGTATTAAATCAAAAAATTTTTTCTTTCAAATCAGATGATTCACAACCCCCCCCACCATGACAAGTACAACAGCATCAATCACCCAACATTTTGAAACCAGTTAAAATTTTTGTCAGAAATACGCTTTTAACATAACACTAAAAAGGTAATGAAGACAAAATATGTTTTGCCTTTGCATCAACAACAGTTTTATTTGTTCCTTAAAGTTGTTTATTCAACATAATTCAGTTTTTTAAAGATAATCTGTTAAATGACTCACAAATGCTTTACCACTAATGGTTAAAAGGTGCTACATTTCAGGTTTGTCACTTAAAAAGTCAAAAAAAAAAAATATCAAATAGTTTCACAAATCTTTTCAAGCAATTACCCTTTGAGAAACACCTTACCTGAGTGTGAAATAAAAGTCTCACATGGTCTGCATAATTTTTATCTTCACAAAATTGCTTCAAGAGGCACTCAGATTTGGCATTAGCTTTGATAGCATTGAAACATTTTTATAAATGATTTCAATACCTCATTAAGAACAGGAGAAATATTTCTGGACACAAAATTCTCCCTATGAATAACAAAGTGCACAAGAAACATTCCTGGATTCTAATCTTTCATCAGTTTTAAGCAGCCATTTTTTTTACCCAGCTTAACAGGAGTACCATCTGCAGTACAAGATGTTTTCCACTGATATATTATTGACATCTAAGTAGTTTCTTTTTTAAACACACGCATATATATATATATGTGTGTGTGTGTGTGTGTGAGGGGGGTAGTGATTTTTAGATTAGCATTTCTTCAGTAAATTTACCTTTTATCAATATATCTTAAATAGGTTAGCAATAAGGCCTCACTGTTTCTCAAGGTTGATTCATCCATTTGTACTGACAATTTTTTTAGGCAGGGTAGGTTAGTAAGGTTAGTAAAAATATTATGCAATAAGAATATGCAAGAAGTAACCCTAACTCCTGCTGAGTTCAGCTTTTCAACTGGTTGTGTTTTAATATATTTACTCATTTCATCTTTTGCTAACAGTATTGTTACTGAGTGGTATGGCTTTAACATCTTTGTCATCTTTTTTCAGAATTGTTTTAAAAAATTTTGATAGTTTGATGGTTTAATTAAATCCTCCCCAATAGTATGACATTTTTCAAGATTTAGCAATGAGTAATTCCATGTGTACAACTGACATTAAGAGAGATACTTTAATGTTGATCTTGCTTTCAAACTCTTTTCCTTTAAAGACATGAAGTACTTTAAATCTGAATTTATATATGCACTATGTTTCATCTCCAAATGCACCTCAAAACAACCTTGTTTCATCAATTCGTTGGTTAAGCATTTTGTTGGCATAAGAGACAGAAAGGTGACTCTTCATCATGGAGATAACATTGGTATGAAACCTAATTTTAAATCTTCCTGTGAATACTCACAAAATGTTTTCTTGTTTGCACTATTCATTTTATGCAAAGGGTTTGTGACTGGAATAAATAAATGTGAGAAAAACTTATGAAATGCATTTGAAGATTTAACACATAAATGAAAAAATATTACACAATAAGAATATGCAAGAAGTAAAAAAAAAAGAAGATAAAACCATGCCGATTTGTTTACTTGCTTAACTCATTTTTTTAATCTGTACACAGATGGTTTATTTCCATTAAATGTGTGCAGATTATCCTAATATCTTTCTTGTATAAGTCAAGCTTGCCTGACCAAATAGGATTACAGTTTCATATAGTTTGTTTTTTCATAATTTATTTTAATACTTATTATTTATTAATAGTTCTGATGAATCATTTAACAATATATTTCTCATCATTGTTTAAGGTCTCCTGCCAAAAACTCCTGTTCAATGGTGGAGGCCACCATAGAAATCACTAGGTTTTCATTTGTAAAATTCATCAAGCCATGTTTTAAGCTCCACATCGTTGTTGAACAAAACACCCTTCAAATTGTTAGAAAGCAGCTGAAAAAGTTGGTAATCTGAAAGGGCTAAATCAGGAAAATATGGTGGATGTGGCAGAACTTCCAAACCAAGCTCTTTAATTGCATGTTCATTCATGTTAGTGATATGGGAGTGAGCATTGTCACGTTTCATAGTCAACACTGTATTTGCTGTTCAGGTCTTTTCAGCTGGATTGCTTCTTTAAGCCTCTGTTCATTTGTTTACCATACAGCTTTACATTTAGCATTTGGTTGTTTTGAAGCATTTCATCTCCGTATACAGCACAAATGTCTCGAGCAGCTTTGGTAAGATTGAAACCTTGATTAAAAGCAGAAAGAAGATGTTATTCTTGTCATTTCATCTTGAAGTGGGTGACTAATCTGAAATAAAATTTCAATAACATTCAACAGTAGAGTCTCACAGGATAACTGGAGTTACTAAGGAGCAAAAAAAATACTATGAAAGATTTTATTTTTAATTGAAATTAATATAAAATGATAAATTTTATCTTGACATGCAAGTTGTCATAATTAGTGTGTTTAATTTGTTGGACAAATTTGGTATTACTCTGTGAATGTTTGTACATTGGTATGTCTAAACATTGCCCCCCCCCCTCCCCACTCTCTGTGGAATTGGATTTTAACTGTTTAGAAATAAAACTATGTACATGGGGAAAACTATATTCAATGAAAATGTTATAAATATCTTTCTATCCTAGGATGCCTTCTGTAGAGCACGAGTTAACAAGTTGGCTATTTCTAGTGAGTGCTCCTTTGTTGTAGCCTTGTGTCACTTTTTATTAAATATCTATTAACAATGGCTAACACTTATTTTCACTTCTGTACTGTATGTGTCATATGAGATTATGGAATCCTACGGGAAGATGCATTCTTCCCCAAATTAACCTTTAACCAATCATCACTTCACTTTTCCAAACTCAATTTCCCAATGGTTAAAAGGACACAAAAATGTAGCAAGTTGAGACATCCTTTTTTCCCACGCAGCTGTCTAGAGCCTATTTTAAAACTTAAAAATCTATAAAAAAAGAATCGGTCGGCTTAATTCAAGTCAGCCAGACACTGAGTTTCGAGAGATGCCAGCAGACTCCACACATGCCAACACATTGACTCAATAACACTACCAGCCTCTCATCAACTCAACACAACTCGCACTATTGCTGCGTGAAGAAACTTAACTTACAATTTACTAAAAAAAGTGACATTATCACTACGAAATAGTAAGTGTACATTTAATCAACTTCAGCATATCAGTCAAAGGCACACAACTTTTCATAACTTGAATCAACAAGTCACACACATACGCACTTTTATTTGAACTAAGACAATTGACATTTTACCTTGCAGAAATCAAACTTTTAATTTCACAAACTTAAACCATCAAAATTAATTCACCAAATCTCTGCATGGACACTCTCTGCAATCTTATCTCATTTGCCACGTTTAACAAGCAACCTATCATTACTTTGTGTATGTCAGATATATATATATAAATTCATGTTATTGTTGAAATCTATAACTACGTTGTTTTTTCCTTGATTTCTTCAAGTTGTATTGTCTTCATATGTTCGTTTAATTGATTTGTTGTGGATAAATGCATAATGTACATGCACATTTTAGGCCTTCGCACAATTTCACCTTCTGACACATCTTACTTAGTATAAATTCTGTAACAAGATCTCATGTTCAATATTACAGTATTATGGAGTTCAGCTTGGTACAATGCATTGCTTATATATAATCTCTCTAGTCTGTCAGATAACTCAAATATATCCCAGCTCTTATTATGTACCAATATCAGATAACATATATCGTATTTTGTCATATGATGATTATTGGCAATGACTAATAATGGCTATAAATATGAACAAGTCTTGGGATAAGTTTTTTTTTTTTTTCCTTTTTAAGTAGGAAACTTTATATACTATCAGTATTGTGAGTTTGAACTTCAGTAGGTGCTTTGTTATTATAGTCTAAGACTAAAAGGAGCAAATGACTTTGTATAGTAACCTAATTTCTTCTAATGACCTGTTATTTGTGAAATGGGTGAAATATTTGAGTGTCTGATTTAATTGTCACATGTTGAAATGAAAGCAAATGACAAAGAAGAGACATCTTCAAAATTGAGTAATGGTCATTTGGATGTGTATACAAAATTTACATTTCTAACAACCTTTTCAACAGCTATGAATGCATTTAACAAATTTTCTACTTCAAATGCTGGCATAAATATAGAATTCTGCCAATTTTTTTTTAATACAATCCAATATTCAATTAACTGATTTATTGCTGTTTAAAGAAAAGCATTTTTTTGTTGTTAGTAATGTTTTAAATTTAGTAATTGATTGTCTTTGCCTTTTGATAATTGTGTTGGGAATGTATTCAGTACTCGTGTTATTAGTAACTTGTCATGTTAGGTGGCAAGCAGGTAGGCCTTGGGGTGGGGGTTAGGCTAAAGGGAAGGGAGTAGGCCTTGTTTGTTAAAAGATTAATCTTCAAGTATTTATTGTTTGGAAAAATAATTTTAAACAACCTATTTTCAAAAAGAAGAAATGAAAAAAATTTTGAATTTAACAAATTTAAATAAATCTCACTGGATGAGTTTAGTTAAAATGGAGTGAAGTTTTTTTTTCTTTTTTTTTCTTGATAATCAGATACCAACATTTGTATAATTTTTTTAATATCACTTTTAATACACTTCATGGCCCTCAAAAAATGTATCCTTCATTTATAGAAGAAAAGTTTAAATTTGGTTTTACTTAGAGAAAAATGTCTCTGTGCATGTTTATATTTTTAGTCATTGGATTGATTTTTTAGTTTCAGGCTTTAACTAGGGAATAAAATCTATTCTTGATTAATATCTTAAAGAAAAACCTTGTCTTTTATTTTTACATTTTATTCATGTAATTGGAAGAAAAAAATTATTTGTTTTTTTTTATGTTTACTCAAAATGGATGCACAGTCAAAATTTACTGATGTCTAATTAAACAAATGTAATGAAGTTGCTCTTTTTCAAATTCACTACTTGGCTGGCTGATTTTAAAAAAAAAAAAAAAAAAAATCATCTCCCAGAAACCTGAAAATGAAGGCAAACTTTTAATCAAAATTTCCAAACTATGCTGCATGTATTAAATTATTTCTGAAGTTTCCTGAAAATCTTGCAGAACAAAAGACTTATCTCCTTCTTCAACTAAAGAACAGCAAATAATATTCATGGATTCAAGATATGTGTATAAATGACAAAAGAAATAGCAAATTTTCCCCAAAATGAAATTTGTTAAACAATAATCAATACAAATTTATTATCAACATTTTGTTATTGAAAGAAACTTATTTATTTAATTTTGTTTTATTCGGTAACAGATTTTGCCTTTCAACTTTTAGAAATATCATTTGCCTGTGTTTTATATTGATTGACAATACAGCGAGTCTTGGCATGAATTTATAGCAAGCTACACTGTTTCAACATTAGGATTAATTAATTCATATAATGACATAGAACAACTTTTGTTCTTTTGTTCTAGTTTACATTTGAATGTTTCTTGATGTTGTTGTTGTCTGGTTATCCTACTAAATTGTTATTGACTAATCAAATATTTACTTTTCATGAAAAGCATTTTTCAGATGACTATTTATCAAAAATCCATATTTTATTTCAGGTGATAAGTTTTATTTAGTAACAACTCTATAAATGGATTTTGCTAAGCTAAGTATAAATTGTACTAATGTCCTTTTGGTGCTAATACTTTTGGGAAAGGCACAAACCCCATTTTCCCTGCATATTGTCCCATCACCAATGTTCTTACTGGAATATGGAAATCAATGCTGAAAACCTGACATTGTCTTGTTCCAACAGGTCATTCTCTTGAGGTGCTTAACATTTAAACACTGCTTATAAATATAGAATAAAAGACCACTTTTGTGTATAATAATATCAATCCTCTTTGGGTACAGATGCATGATATTTCTTTTTCCTTAAATTGATAGAAGTAGACTAAAGTCTGAAGTTTCATAATTATTTGTCCAGATAGTAGCAGCATGTGGTTGTTATATCCATTGTCAATACTGACAGAAAGCCAGTGCAGGAAATTGTAAAGTATCTGGAGATGTTAAAATGACTTGAGTAAAAGGAAAATGCAACACTGTATGGAATCCTTTTTTGGGGGGTGGGGTGGGGGGAATGACTTGCTATATCTGGTTACACACATTTGCAGATTTAACCTCTGACCTTTTATGAGAAAATAGTAGAACCTGCTATTCTTATAAAGTCTTATAAATAAATTTTAATGAGAAATATGTAATTTGAGAAAGTATAATCTTTTAAATCCTGCTTTTTGAATCTTTAAAAGTAAAAATATCCAAAGAAAACTAAACCTGAAATGAAATGCAACTAGCAACCTAATCTCTCCTACTTAATATTTACTTATTGGCATCAAGTAATGTCTCTTGTCTTCAATGAAATATCTCATTAGTAAAAAGAAAATCTGGATGACCCCTAAAATATGTAAGCACATTTCTATGTCTGGGATGAGGAGTTATTATTTACATTATTACAATAATGTTCCCATATTTCTTATTGTTACTGCAATATCTTGGGCATCTTCAGGTGTGTACTGATCTGGGTAACCCTTAAGGAATTTAGAGCTGAAATTGTATGTAGAGCTATTTTTTAAAATACTGTTGTTATTTTTCACCCGGTTTTAACAGAATCTGAATTTGTACTACCCAGAACAGGGTTTGAACTCACAATTACTGTGCCACTGAGTTCACACACCAATGCTTTAATCCTCTACTGTATTGTCTTGTGGAACAATCTTGAACCTAGAATCATAATGTTCATATTGCCTGCCTACTGTTGCCTCTGCTCTATTGTTTTGCTTGATCTTGGCTGCCACTTCTCTTTATTTAGACAATTGAAAAAGGCTAGAGAGATATTATGACCAAACTATTCTGATAATGATAACAAAGATACACAACATTAGTTTAACTGTTAATAATAAAAGTACATTATTTTATGTTATAGATTAGTTGCAAATAAATAAACGGAACTATTCTGCAACTAGGTAAACTCCATTAATCAGCAGGTGTCTTATGTTAAATAATTTTTTGAAAAAATTTAATAGTTTAGAGAAAATTCTTAGTAGTGATAAAATGTGGAATAGAAGAGAATAAGAAAAGAAAAGTCTTAAGTTTTGCTTGAAATATTGATATCTTTAAAATAGGCTCATTTTTTAAAAAGAAAAATATTTTTTCCAAAATAAATGGATTATTTGACAGGTTGATTTTGCAACTATTTACTAAAAGCTTTTTATTTCTCTTTCCATTTTGACAGAATTTTCTTTTCAGATTTTGTAATAAACATACAAAAATTAATCTTATGTGCATTAAGTTGTAAATTGCTTTGTAAATTACTTTTCCTTTTTTTTTCTCAAGTTAGAGCGTTTTAATGGTATTATTCTAACTAGTATCTTGCTATTATGTGTGCTATTTTTCCTGTGTTATGGTGACACACAACAGAAATCAAGTTAAAACACAAACTAACAATGAACTAACAATAAGGTTGTGCTTTTTTACAAACAGAAAAATGATCCATTCAGCTCTTTGCCAAAACTTGAAATATTTGTTTCTGAAATGGTTAGACAAATGTATATTGAAATAAGATTAAAAACATTTTTATGCCTTTTTTTTTCTTTTTTTCTTGCTCAACTGAGCTTGAAATTAGAAGATTTGGACACATTTCTGTATTGATGGCCTGATTTCCTTTCTTTTATTAATAAACTGCATCTAGAGATTATATGCGAGTTATGACTTGATATAAAGAGTTGCGCCTTTAATGTTAAAAGTCCTATTATGATGTTGTTTAGATTCTGCTCAATATTATTAACTTAGATATATAGTGATAGAGAAAACTATTGTTTTGGGTTGTAAAAAATTGTACTAAGTTAACAAAACAGACTAATTTGACTATCAGTAGTTTATTTGTAACTTTTACATTATTATACCTTGTAAAACTAATGTAAAAAAATAATATGAAAACATTTTAGAATAAATTCGTCAATTTCATAAAGGAAAAACAGAAAAAAAACATTTTATTTTAAAATTAAGATATATTACCAAAAAATAATAAGAACCTCCTAAAATTTATTGCACAAATGCTCCTTTCTTTTCAATAACTCTTAGCAGCCTATTGTCAACATCTGATGCTAGATTTGCAATTTTAGCAGCTGGTAAGTTGTTTGCAGCAACTTTAACTGCCTCCCAGAGGTCACACTTGCTGTTGAATTGCCTTCCATTTGAATAAATATCTCTCTTGAGGATGCTCCACAGGTTCTCAATGGGATTCAAGTCACAGCTATCTGAAGGCCAGTCCATAAGAGAATCTTCAACAAATCCCTTTTCTTTCAACTAGGATTTAGTAAACTTTGATGCATGACTTGGTGCATTGTCTTGCATAAAGATCATAGATCTACGCTTGGCTAAAGACTGGTTATCAAGCCATTCAAAGAAATATTGCTCTAGAAAATCACAGTAGCTTTTGGAATTCATTTCAACCCTGTCTTTCAGTTTAAATGGACCCACGAGCTCATTACCAATAATCCCAGCTCATATCATGATCCCACCGCCACCCTGTTGGTATTTAAAAACTTTTCTTGAATCATGTTGCTTGCAAACCCATCCTCAAACCCATCCAGGGTGATCCTTGATTCGTCTGTAAAAAGCACTTTACTGAAATCATTTTTCATGTATCACATAAGGAAATAAGATTGCAGTGGGCAAAAAAGCCCACTGCAATCTTATTTCTTTATGTTTTTTTGTTAAAATGGGTTTCTTTATTCCTTAATGCTTTACACCTTGTTTCCCTTGACACCATAGGAGCTCCAGCAGCCTCAAATATGAACACACTTGACGCATTTGGGTTTATTATTATTCTCTTCGGATATCCGATAGATCTCGCTTTGTTAAATTCCTGAATTCAGCCTGAGAACTTTTTTTTTTCTTGGTTGAATTCCCATTTGACATATTTTCTTGATTGTTCAATGATCCCTTTTCAAATCCTTAGAAATTTGAAGCGAAGACTTTCCTTTGCTAATTTCTTGGATTATATAGTTCTTTTCATTCATTGTTAGTTCTTTTTTACAACTCATAATACTAAATTCTAGTTCTTGCAAATAATCTCTTGACACTGCAAATTGCTATAATTACTGAAAAAATATTAAATAGCAATCTGAAATTGAAAATTGGGACTTAATTCTTTCATGCTTACTCACTATACATAATAGTGCAAATTATTTCATTGGATAACACATATCTATGAATTTTACATAAAATATTTGAGTCTGTCTATATTTCTGAGATGAGGTATTATGTACAGTATTTACATTATGCGGACCATTGTCCTCATCTTTGTCGCCATATTTGTCACAACGTTTCGGCCGTTGTATGCTCCGGCCTTCTTCAGGTGGTTGGAACCCTTTATTTCGATTTCCACGTGCCATGTTTGATGGATGTCAGTTATCTCCTGCTAACTCTGAAAGTTCTCCTTAACCGGGTATTGAACTCACACTCTTTGGGTTTGTCACTGGATCTAACCAACGCCTTTATCCACTGTGCCATGTATCCTTCAGGACATCTGTGTATGAATTTCTGGGTATTATAAACCTAATGTTTTCAGCACCCATTTTTACCAGTGCTCATATTGCAATTTTGCTGTTATCATTGCATGTTTTTACCAGAGCTCATATTGCAACTTTTTGGCATGTTTTTACCAGAGCTCATATTGCAACTTTGTTATAATTGCTTTTCTCTGGCACTCCTTATTACTGGTTCCCATATTGTATTTATTTCTATGCTTGGTCAGCTCAGGAGATTTTTGTGGCCTAGCATATGTGCTGATTCCTTAAGTTTACGAATTTTCCAATGGTGTTCCCTATCTATGATCTCAACATGATCCCACAGGGGGCGGTGATCTCCCTTCTCTCTCCATATGTGGTCAGCCACGCCTGATTTTTCTACTTCTCCTCACGTTGCAGCTTTCTGGTGTTCTTGAAGCCTTACCTTGAGGGGGCGGCCTGTCTCTCCTTTATATTCCTTTCCGCAGCTGCACGGGATAGCATACACACAGTCTTTAGTCATGTTCTCCTGTATGGGGGGTCTCACTCGAGAGAGATATCTGCGTAGTGTTGTCAAGCTCTTGAAGGTTGTCCTGATGTTATATGGACCGCAGATCCTTTGTATTTTCTCTGATAACCCCTTCACATAAGGCAGGCAGACTGTTTTCTGGGTGTTGTTGTCCTCCTCCTCCTCTTATACTCGCCTATCCCAGTTTTGGGGGGCAGCTGCCATGTACCCAGGGTAGTTGTTACGTTGTAGGGTACTACTTATACTGACCAATTCTTTATCTAACATCTCTAGGTCGCCACTTGTAACAAAGTTGCAATATGAGCTCTGGTAGGTAAAAACATGCCAAAAAGTTGCAATATGAGCTCTGGTAAAAAACATAAATGATAACAGCAAAATTGCATTATGAGCACTGGTAAAAATGGTTGCTGAAAACATTAGGTTTATAATACCCAGAAATTCATACACAGATGTCCTGAAGGATACATGGCACAGTGGATAAAGGCGTTGGTTAGATCCAGTGACAAACCCAAAGAGTGTGAGTTCAATACCCGGTTAAGGCAGTATTTGTATTAATATTTGTTTAATTCATATCAAAGTTGTCCAGTACTACTTTTTAAGTCAGTGGAGAACTTTCAGAGGGAAAATTAACAAGAGATAACTGATAACTGACATCCATCAAACATGGGACGTGGAACTAGAACAGTCTACCCCAGGGATCGAAATAAAGGGTTCAGTTCGAAATTCCAACCACCTGAAGAAGGCCGGAGCATACAATGGCCGAAACGTTGTGACAAATATGGCGACAAAGATGAGGACAATGGTCCGCATAATGTAAATACTGTAAAATATTTGACAATACCTCTTTTGCATATAATCTCTAGATGCAGTTTAGTTTCACGTCTGCAGTCAGCCATTAGTATTTGTTTAATTCATATCAAAGTTGTCCAGTACTACTTTTCATTTATCATTATTGATTAAAGTAAATTAAATTTCTTTTATCAATATTAAATGCTAAAATGCCAAACAAATAAATTAATTTCTATGTATATGCATTATCGTTGCATGCATGTTCAGCTTTGTTTCTGTTTGTAGCAGGGACAAACTTTCTTTTTTTTTTTTTTTTTTCTTTTTTTTTTTTTTTTTTCTTTTTTTGTCTAGGATGGATTTTATAATCAATGATGCTAGAATTTTTTTTTTTTACTTTTATGTGCTGTGTTCCTTCTGGATGTAGCTGATCATGGCTCTCCACAATTTCTTGTCCTAAAAGTGGCTCTTAATAATTTTTGTCTTTTTGTTATTTCTCCTAAACCTTGCTCCACCATCCATTTACACAGGCTCGCTTGGTAGGTTATGCATTGTTTTCCTCTGTCCCTCTTACCTTTTATCTGTCTTTTGAGGTTCAAATTTTCCAAGCCTTCTTTCCTCATTAAATATCCGAGAAATTTGAAGTGCCTCTTCCTGATGTTAAATATGAATATCCTTTTTGTTTCTGTTTTCTCTAAAACTTTGTTGTTGCTCATATATTTGGCCTATGGTATTCTCAGTATCCTTCTGTAGAAACACACTTCTGTTGTTTCAAGTCTCTTCATCTATGAAGAAATTGTCCAGTATTTACTGCTATATAGAAGTACTTGTATTATGTAACAGTTCAGTAATCTTTTTTTTTTTTTTTTTTTTTTTTCGTTTCTAACAATATTTCTTTCTTAATAAATTGCTTGTCTTTTGGAAGACATTTTTCACTATATCCATGTGCCTTTGGATTTCAATGTCTCTTCTGTTAAAACACTTCCCATATCTGTCTATATTTCTGAGATGAGGTATTATGTACACTATTCACATTATTCAGACTGTTGTCCTCATCATTGCCACCATATTTATTACATTTCGGCCGTTGTACACTCCAGCCTTCTTCAGGTGGTTGGAATGTCGAACTGAACCCTTTATTTCACTCACTGGGGTAGACTGTTCTAGTTCCACGTGCCATGTCTAATGGATGTCAGTTATCAGTTATCTCCTGTTAATTCCCCTCTCCAAGTTCTCCACCGCCTTAACTAGGTATTGAACTCGCACTTTTTGAGTCCTGTCACTGGATTTAACTAACGCCTTTATCCACTGTGCCATGTGTCCATTAGTGTATGAATTTCTGGGTATTATAAACCTATGTCTTCAGCAATCATTTTTTACCAGTACTCATATTGCATTTTCTGCTGTTATCAATACATATTTTTACCAGAGCTCATATTGCAATTTTTGCTGTTATTATTGCTTTTCTATGGAACTCCTTATTACTGGTTCCCATATTGTATTAATTTCTACGCTTGGTTGGCTCAGGAGATTTTTGTGGCCTAGCATATGTGCTGATTCCTTAAGTTTACAAATTTTCCAATGATGTTCTTTGTCTATGATCTCAACCTGATCCCACAGAGGGCGGTGATCTCCCTTTTCTCTCCATATGTGGTCAGCCATGCCTGATTTTTCCACTTCCCCTTGTGTTACAGTTTTCTGGTGTATTTGGAGCCTTATCATAAGGGGGCGGCCTGTCTCCCCTTTATATTTCTTTCCGCAGCTGCACGGGATAGCGTGCACACAGTCTTTAGTCATGTTCTCCTCTATCGGGGTGGGGGGTCTTACTTGGGAAAGATATCTGCGAAGTGTCAGCTTTTGAAGGTTGTCCTGATGTTATATAGACGACAGATCGTTTGTATTTTCTCTGATAACTCCTTCATATAAGGCAGGCAGACTGTTTTCTGAATGTTGTTGTACTCCTCCTCTTGTACCCGCCTACCCCAGTTTTTTTGGGCTGCTGCCATGTACCCAGGGTAGTTGTTGTGTTGTAGGGTACTACCTATACTGACCAATTCTTTATCTAATGTCTAGGTCGCCACTTATGACTTTTGCTCAGTGTTGTAAGCAGCGGATGATCCCTTTCTTTACGCTGTATGGATGGTAGGAGTTCGGTGAATGTCTGTTTACAGTATACGGATGTCTTGAACACATGCTCTTTTTCAAGATATTAGAACATCCAGGAATAGGAGTGTGTTGTTACTCTCTTTCTCCACCATGAACTGTATCTTCCTTCTTTCTCATCATTCCACCTCAGCCCATCTCTCAAGGTACAACAGTCTTTGTAACAAATCTAATTTTCAAATCGTGTGGATGAAAGGGCGTAGTTTATTCTAATCATTAATTTTAATTCTCCTGCCTCCTCAATGTAGGGATAAATTCTTTCTCTTTTCGCAGACCTATTTATGTGCAGTGAAAACACAAACTAGATGACCCTCTTGGCAATTGCAGGGTCTGTTTTCATAACTTCAACACTCACAATGGGTTTGGTCCTTGTTTTCATTTCTCATTTCATTTTCTTCAGCGAAAATATATTTGTTTGCCTAAATTCTCAAACAAGAGAAAATTATTCTCTAAATCTGTTTTCATCTGAATGCTAGACTCTCGATAGATAAGAAAAATAAACTTTAGGAGAGAAGAAATTCAGATGGTCCCATTTTCATCAAGGAAAATGTCTACACTGTTGACCATGTTTGCCGTAGTCTCTGAATATGGAATCCAGTGAAGTCCGTAATGTGTTCAATATCAGAGGTTGGCAGTGAAGATTCGGAGAAAGTAGCAGCTGTTAAGTAATTCTTTAAGTCTTCGATATCAGGTTGGTAGTGAAGATATTTTGGAAGAAAAAACAAAATGGCTGCCTTTATACACGTCAGATTGAATATTTTGAGCTTTCTGATTGGTTAACCCTTCTCTTGGTGGAATATAAAATGAGTCAGCTCATTTTGGTTGGCTCACTTGTACAAACATGTATCCAAAAAACTGTAACATCCACTCTATCTTCCAGCATTCATTTCATTTTGGGCTTAACCCTTTTCTACTTAGTCAACATTTAACCACCTCATAGCCTCAGTGTCACAGTAGCAGTAAGAAAAACAATGGTGACAGAGACAGTCAAGCCTAGCAGCAGTAGAGGCAATAAGAACATGGGGTTTAGGATTCCAAGTTCTACCTTCATAATTGTCCCATAGGACAGTACTCTAAAGAGTAAATTGTTGGTTTGTGAATTTGGTGATAAAATAATTTTGAGTTCAATCACTGGCCTGGATAGTACAGATTCAGACCCAATGGAAATGGCAGTAGCAATAACTCTGCAGTACAAAAGAAAACAAGATGAGGTATCCCTAGATATTGACACCAGAATGAGAAGAATCTACTCCTATAAATTAAATAAAGAATTTAGTTTGAAATTTCCTGAAAGTAAGGCAGATCAGTCTGAAGCAGACTGGAATTTACAATAGCTGAAATCCTGTGATAATAGTGAAAATAAGGACATTACTTCAAATGTCTTTTACTTGCTGGGATTTTCATGGTGTATTACAGGGGTGACCAAACCATGGCTTGTGAACCATATGCAGCTCTTTGATTCTTTAATATGCAGCCCCATGGAAATATGTGGGCTGCCCCCCCCCCCTTTTTTTCATTAAAGTTAATGTAAAAGAGAAAATAAGAAAAATTTCAAGCTTTATAATTATTTACTTGGATATGAATTGAGGCTCCATTGGATTAAAATGTAAATTTAATGTTCATGGTTAGTAAAAATATTTAATAATTTAAATCTTAATTTTAATGCTAGATCTGAGTGAGGCATTATTCTTTATTGTTTGAGGGAAGGCATGGTGGGAGGCAGAGGGATTAAAGTAATTTCCGGTCAGCAAGAGTTACTAAGAAATGTCCAAAGACTGAGGTCATAGGTAAGGGGATTAAGGAGATTGCACTCACATCATATAACATATATCATTTTTATGTTAGTGAAATGCAAATTCACACGTTTTTTTTTTCTAGACATTCCACTAGTTCTTTACTGTATTAAGTACACTCAATATAGTTAAAACAATCATCAGTTGAGATTTTGAAAACATTTGGTAGATAAATATAAATATATATATATATATGTGTGTGTGTACAGAAACCAATACAAATTAACAGCTTAAAAAAACTGCACACATGAATAAATATTATTGCATACATGCATTTCTTAATATTTATATAAATATTTTGTAACAAAATGTGTCATGTGTAAATTTTGTTCATGTCTTGCCGTTCTCAAACCTCTGAACTTTATCATATGTGGCTCTTATATTAAGCAAGTTTGCCCACTTCTGGTATAGTGTATCTCATTCATATCAAGCTTTGTATCATAATCTGGAAAACTCATCTCTAGTATCCCACAATGCTGGGCAACTAATGGATAAAGTTCCAGATGTGTTAGTCTCCCCCAGCCTCCGAAGAGAACTGTTGAAACAATTTGAAGAAAAAACAAGTGATGCACTAAATGAAGGACAAATTATAGAATTCTATTAACAGCTGATTTAGCTTGACTTTCTTACATTTATATTTATCAGCCTTCTATATTTTCTTAGTCAGGCATAAGGCAATAATTATAGGGCACCCAAGGAGGATTAGACTCTTTCTATTTATTGTAAGTTTTGCAGTGTCCAGTCATGCAACATTAATAGGATACGAAACTAGCTTACTAATCATTGTTGTATGGCAATTCACCCCCACCTTAATTTTACATACAGTATTCCTGTTATACTCATATCCTATATCTCTCTTTTTGTTATACAATATAAACAGTATTACTCTTTTATTTTTTATTTTTTTTTTGTTCTGTTCTAAACATAATGAGATATTAACATATAAGGAGATTATGTAACAAATAGAAAACAACTTTTAGAAATTGACAGCTTCAAGCCACTTACCTGTTAATTCAACACAAATACTTGGCTTACTTCAACATACCTCCTCCATCTCCAGCTTTCTCTCTTATCTAGAGACATTTTGTCCAGTTTTGAAAATAAGCCCTATTATTATTACTATTATTATTATTATTATTATCATCATCCAGTAACACATGTCTAAGCTCTTCAATCAAACACTTGTTCCCTCAAGTATTTTTTCTTTATATAATTACATTCTTTCTCATGTTTCTATTTATGCACACACACACACACACACACACTTTTATGAAGATGTAGAATGTCTTCCTCTGTTAAATATTTTTATCTTTTACAAAAGAGACAAAAGAAAAATCTTGTTTGCAATAAGCTCATCATTTGTAACACTATCCTTTTTGTGTTCTTTTTAATTATTTCTTTACACACAATATATTCTTATTTCCTTTCATCTAGTTTTTATTTTGTGATTTGCTTTTTTTAACTCTTGTGAGGATTGAACAGGAAATAGACAAGACTCTTGCAAACAATTTTCAGTACATTTTTCTTTTAAAGTTTATTTAAAAGGTCTACATGTCAATGAGGAGTTTCAGGTCATTTTATTATCCATGTTCATAATGTGAAGCATCTGTGAATAACAACAAATTAGAAAAGACTTCAGATTTACAATCCTCTGGGCTATTAGTCTTCATGTCCAGTAATTATTAATTGAGATATCATTGCCTAAATGGAACAGCTGCTGAATTATATTTGACGTCTCTTATTCTAATTCCATTGCTTCTTGAATAAACAGCAATTGTTAGAACAGAAATGAATTTCTTTGATCATTGTAACTCTTTAATGTTTACTAACATTCTCATCTTTGTGTGTGTTTTTTATGTTTACATTGGTTAAAATATTGTGATGAAAACAATAAACACAGAGATATTAGTTCATAAAGAATTCTTGAGCAAGGTAACCAGAATATAGGTAATTTTGTTTTTTATGCTGAGATACAAACAAATTCAGACATGAAAGTTTGAATATCATTCTGAGGATAATTTTGTGTAATTGTAGAAATAACTGGCTAAAAATGAATGAACAGTGGAGCATTGTTCATTTTATAAGTGTTTTAATGTTGTTGTGAATAACATTAGGATTTGTCAGTTTTGGTCATCCATACTTCAGCTTGTGCTCCTGTCAATGTTGGAAATGTCTTTGTAAATTTAAATGGACTTGTATAAGGAAAGCTGACTGAGTTCGTATTTGATCTCTAAACTAACATGACTGGTAAAAGACATCTGCTGTATGATTTTGGGGTTAAAAAGTAATGGTTGAAAATTTTTGTGTACATATAGTGGCTGTTGACTCACAAAGTGAATATGACCATCACTGACATGTCCAGCCCTTCAGTTACCCCTCCCCAACAACACTGCATTCATCGGTTGTGTGAACAAGAGTGGCTCATAAAGCCAGCCATCGATTTGCATTTCCTGTCACATATGTGGTATATCAAATCATCTCGGGGTGGTGGAAGTTGACTTTGATCATCATCACTTCTAATGTGCATTTTCACATGCCTTGTCAGACACGACCTGGACTTGCACACCCTAGTGCAGGTAAATAAATATCTCTCTGTATCTACCTCTCTCTCTCTCTCTCTCTATATATATATATATATATATATATATATATATATATATAGTGGCTATCATTACCGGGTGGTGGAAGTTGACTTTGATCATCATCATTTCCAATGTGCATTTTCACATACATACATACATACATACATCTATACACACTTGTGCAAATTAATTGACACAAAAGAAATAATTCCACTATTATTTACTTTTGTATTTTTCCAATAAAACATGATCCAGTGCATATGTTAGTACTTTGAATGCTCATTCCACGAAGTCGTTCCTTGCTGATTGACTACAGATTCTTGATTGGATTTAAATCAGGAGACATTCCAGGCCAGTCTATAGCACTTTGATTTGCACAATGGTAAGTCTTGCCAGTGTGTTCATGCAGCATTACAATTTTTGTATGCTTTCTTGGAGTAATGCTCATCGCAGACAATGTCCATAAGACAACTAATTGACAATCGAGACAATAGTGTCTGGGCATGATAAAAATCTGAGGCAATCTCAGATGATGCAATATTTTTCAAAGACAAATTTTAACATATACCTTGAAAATAGATTCATCCTACTGCACCCCACTGCAAATGACCTAATCTGAAAAAAAAATAGAAATCAATTACACCCTGTAACTCCATATGGTGAAAGAAAGGAAACTAAAGCATTTCTTTCAATTGATTTGCACAAGGGTGTGTATTTGTGTGTGTGTGTGTGTGTGTGTGTGTATATATATATATGTTTGCTCAGTTGGTTTCCCAACTGCCTGCATTATTCAAGAACAATGTATGTTCAAAACTCTTCTAGAAATGTGGCAATGTATGTTGATGTTTTGAAGGTGGTATAATGCCAGGTTCTCTTTGGAGATATATATATATATATAAAGAAATATAGTCTTAAGGTGTGCTATATTTATGGGATAAAGTGCTCAATATCAGAGATAGAGTGTGTGTAAATATAGGCGTCAACACTTAGAGGCGACAGTCTGTTTCATGCTATATGCAATCGTCAGGCCACGTGTGCTGTTATTTTTCTCGGCTATTTATATACATATACGGGTCAGTGGTGCATTGTGGGTAGTCTATTATGGCGGTTATTTTACCGGAAGTCATTTATTTATTTATTTGGGTTAAATTATTTTGCTTGTTTTTATTTTTGTTTCTTATTTTATTTATTTATTTATTTTTTATTTTTTTATCTGTGTTTTATTATGTAGTAAAAATTTGTTTATATCACTTATTTAATAGTTTTGTTTTGATTTGAGAATTTAATTAAATCTATTTATTCGATTTTGGGGTTGATTGTTGTAGTTTGGTCTAACTATTATTTTAGCAGGAACAGTTTTTAATTTGTGTTCATTTGGGTTGATTATCTTTATTTGTTTTTTGTAATGGTAACTTTATCGGGGTTGGTTTGTTTATTTATTTACTTTGATGAATTTAGGTCAATTGATTTTACATGTATATTTTCTCTTTTCGATTTTTAAGTAATGTAGTTTTTATTTATTTATTTTTATTATTATTTTTTTTTATTTTTATTTTATTTATTTTTTTTTATTGTTATATAACAGTTAGTATTTTTTTCGTCTGATTTTTTTGGTTCGATTTTTTAGTCTAATAATGGTTTGCCAATTTGTTTATTATTTATTTGGGTTCGTTTTTTTTGTTATTATTATTATTATTCTATTTTGGCTATTCTAACAGGTGTGATTTGGTAATTTGTTTGGATTAATTATTTTTGCTTATTTTATTGTTATTTTGTTTATTTGTTTGTTTTTCCTTATTTTCCAAGATATTTTTGGTGCGATGTGCATCTTGTTTTTAATTTCCCAGATATACTTAGAAAGCATTGTACTGTTCGCATATTTACTATTTGTGAAAGATGTTTTGTGTGTATAATTTCTTTGTTTCCAGGGTCCTTCAGTTACTCCTATGTATACTTTTTCTTCATTATCTGTTGATTTTATCGTGGCTTGGTATATTACGTTGTTTTGTAAACAATTTCCGTTTAAGGGACATTCGTTCTTTATTCTTTAGTTGCATGTGGGTTTAATTTGTTCGTGTGGTTTGTTGATAATTTTTCTGTTGTGCTTTTTATTATTATTTTTATTACTGCCAACTTGTAAAATCTCCTTCATTGTATAGAGATTGTTGGCATCAGTAACTGCCTTATTCCATAATGCCTTCTTGCAAGCATTGGCCATCTTTGTTTTTATGGTATCAGCTGACTCAACACAAAACTAAATTGCATCTACAGTTGGGGAGCTCTTCCATAAATCTGGGTTAGCATCCAATGGAACATGAATCCTGGCTAAGGTAAGGTGGATATTTGTCACCTTCAAACACTTCATGATGCTTTACCCAAGTGGCTGCATCAGTGACTTCAGCATTTTCATCCTCGTATGTCAGAGATTTGCGATGGGCTGGGAACATTTTAAATAAGGACTTTGAATAGCTCCTTCATCTTGAGTTACTTTACTTCAAGTGTAGTGTTGGCACCAATCAAACAACACAATATCTTTAACTCAAGCCTTCTTATTGTGTTTCCAGATCATAGCATATTATTATTGTTTTCATTTTGAAGAGTGTAGGGATAGACTCTGTATACTAGAGTGGATTTAATCATATGACTTGTCACATAAGCACCAGAGGAAGCTGATCCTTCAAGCTTTAAAACTTTGGGTCTTGTTGCAATTCTTATCAGTGTAGATATTTGACATTTTCTTCAAAAAGCCAATTGCATCACAACTGAAGATACTTTTGATAATTGTGTTTTTCCTTAATTACTTTTTTTTTTTTTTTTTTCTTCCTTGAGCTGTTCTGGGTATTGATGCTATTTCTGTATCAGATGATGATGATTCTTCTGAGATCTTAAAGTCTTTATGTAGGCATGAACCCTTCTTTTACTAGCTTTAAACACCTTACTCTCTTCAACCCCCTTCCTGTAATAATTTTTATTGGTTAAAGTGCTTTTTCATGCAGAATGTTTGTCAACAAGGGCGTGCTTTTGTAGCATGTTCTCCATCCATACACATAATGCTTTCTCAGTCTTTACAAGCATTTTGTCACAAACCAGAGACACCATTTTTTAAATTGTTTTGCAATTGCAAGTGAAACATTCTTGCAAATTTAATCTTTTTTTGTCTTTGTTTTATTGCATAGACACTAGACTCCTTTTCTGACCATTTCCTTCTTACTTGCGATATGTTTTTCAACTGATCCAACATTTGTAACTTTTATTGCAGACTTAGCACTTTTCTAGCTTTCTACTGCTGCCCTTAGTAATCTTACCACCAAATTCTTTTGGAATCATTTCACACAAAAAAACATACTGCAAAAAACACAGCACAGCAAATGCTGCAAACAACATATGTAGCAAGCAACTTAGGAACTCTTTAATTGTAAAGGAGAAAATGCATGAAAAGAATGATAAAGGAAGAGGGGAGTGTTTCCTCTTTTTACATCAGGTGATGCAGTTTTATGTGGAACAAGATGTTAAAAGTTTTAAGGAGTTTTGAATTAAAAAAACAAAATAAATTTAGCCACATATATTTAAAACCACTCCATTTAAATCCATGAAGGCCCGCTGTACATAATTCAACTTTTATTTATTCTACAAGTTGGAATAATATTAATAAGTCGTTGTTGTTTTTTTTTTTTTTTTTTTTTTTTTAAAGTATTTTTGTTTATTCCTGTCTACTCATCTACTTTCCTCATGAAAGTAGAAATGGGAAAATGAGGTTTTGGTTGTTTTGTTTTTAAAGCCATTCTTTTCATTCAGTTTATGAATTTTTTTAAAATTCTGTTTTTAATGTAGATAAATAAAGACAGGGTTCATTGGATCTGATGGACATTTTCTCTCATTTAATATCAACTTCTCTTTAAGTAGATAAAATTGTTTAGATTTTTTTTCTTTACATTTATAATCCTTAGATATCTGTGCTTGTGGCAAGATATATTCAAGTGAAGTGTTAAAGGTCAGAGGGTCTTAAACTTTTGAATGAAACGTGACCTTAGAGATTGAAACTACAAAATGTTTCAAGGTTATTTCACTTGTACAAATTGACCTTTCATATATTTTTCAGTTAAGAAGCTTTGAGAATTATTTATATCTCTTGACTAATTTTGCACTTTGCACTCTTCAATAAATGCAAACTTTATTTGTCTTCCTGCTTTTTTGTTAACTTAATTCAAGACTAATGTTTCTAGAAGTATCAGTTATTTTATTTCCTCGTTCTCTAAATGATTTATTTTGCATGTGGTGCTACATATTTAAGATTCTGAACTGCAGAAACACTTTTGTATAATGAATTAAATAACTATCTGTAAATAGCATAAAAACATTAGAAATCTGTGAAAAGTGTTAAAATGCAAAAATAATTTTATTTCATAAAAGTCCCCCCCCCCCATTAATCTGTATTTACTTATCTTTTATCTGGCACAAGACCAAAATATGTAATTTTTATGAGAACTGGTTTGAGAGATTGTGTGGGTTCATGTTTTGGCAAGTTTCTTATCTCTGCAAATGAATTTCCAAAATATTGCTATATTTACCAGAAAAGTTTCTTTTATTTACATTATTCAGACGGTTCTCCTCATCTTTGTTGCCATATTTATTATGACGTTTCGGCCGTTGTACACTCCGACCTTCTTCAGGTGGTTGGAATGTCGAACTGAACCCTTTATTTCGCTCACTGGGGTAGACTGTTCTAGTTCCACGTGTCATGTTTAATGGATGTCAGTTATCAGTTATCTGCTTTAACCGAGTATTGAACTCACACTCTTTGGGTCCTGTCACTGGATCTAACCAACGCCTTTATCCACTGTGCCATGTGTCCTCGAGGGTTAAAGCGTTAAGTTCGACATTCCAACCACCTGAAGAAGGTCCGAGCGTACAACGGCCAAAATGTTGTAGTAAATATGGCGACAGAGATGAGGACAATAGTCTCAACAATGTAAATAGTGTACATAATACCTCATTTCAGAAATATAGACAGATACTGAAAGGCTGAAACGCAATAAATATGTCAACAAAATTGAGGATAATAGTCCAAATAATGTAAATAGTGTACATAATAACTCATCTCAGAAATACAGAGAGATACTGAAAGTTTCTTTTGTTGGGCAACAATATTTGTTGTCTTCTGATTGTGAGAAGACATTGACAGAAGCATTTTAATAATACAAAGTCCTATTCTCATGAATAGGACTTTATTTTATGATGAGACAATTGAATGGTATTTAACAAAAATTTTTTGTTTTTAACACATGTCTATCATGGCCTTATTATCTGGAGATCAAATTTCTTGGCGTAAAATTGCTAAAAATATAACGTAAATTTTTTTTCCCCAGAACATCTCATGTTTTAAATTTCTATATGAGTGGGAATAAATTTTCACTTATTATTAGTATACTGACATATTTGTGGATCATAACTTTTTTTTTTTTTCTTTTTTCAAATTGTTCTCAATGTGGGTGTGCAGTTTCAGTATCCCCTATGGCCAGTTTAAGGGCAAACACCACAATATTTGGAAATAATGTTTTTAATTTTATTTTTATTATTTTTTAAATGAGAGGGAATTTTCCGTTTTAGAAATAGTGACTGCACTTTTCATTTGTTATATAAACAATGTATTTATATATATATATATATATATATATACACACACACACACACACATGTATATGTATGTATATTAAATAATATAGACAAGTTGTGCCTATTTATTTTAAGTAAGTTCCTTTCATATTGTCTGATAAGTTTAATCACATTATTGTTGAAAGATGAAAGGAAAACACCATATTGATACATGTTTAAATCCACTCTAAGCTTTCGGCTTACATAAGCCATTATCAAAGATGACAATTATATTTCAATATATCAAACAATACACAGATGAAACAATAATGATAGTCTGTTTTTGTTGTATGAAAAATTTCAAAGCAACGACAAACTTGTGTATACGAGACGCGGAAGCAAAAATTGCATTGCAGCTCGTGACATCACAGATGAAAACGAGAAGTATTAAGTATGGGAAGCCGTTGGTATAACCCATGGCTTCTGTTATCAATTATAGACATTTAAGAATATTTGTGGAGATTTCGTAGTTTATTTTGTTCAGGTTAGGTTTCAACTGTTTTATGTATATAACTTCAAGAATTTTTAGTTTTTGTATCAATGTGGTGATTCCCTTTCGTCTTTCAATGATAATGTTATTAAGCTTATCTGACAATATGAAAGGAACATACTTAAAATAGACACAACTTGTCTGTATTATTTAATGAAACATGCACCAATGAAAAATTGCTGCCTAAATACACACACACACACATATATATATATATATATATATATTTATTTATTTTATTTATTTATTTATTTCCTCTTTGAAGACCAGAAAAAATCTCAAAATGACAAAAATTAATGAAGCTTCATTAAGAAATAATTTCAATTATTTTGTTTAGAAATTTAGATTCTTAAGAACTGTATAATATGCTATGCCAAAATTTGGAAGAAAAAAAATATTTTCTCTTCTTTTTTATTTCTTTTTTCTTTTTCTTTTTTTCTTTTAGTGGGCATTGTGGTGTTGGTGATATGGTTGATCACACTATTCTACTTATGGCTCCCTAATATTGTCGATTCCAAGAAATGGCCTTTTCTGGGAAAGAAAGGTAAAAGATGTTTTTCCTCTTTTGAATGAAACTTCAGTCTTTGAATAAACAATTGTTTCATACCCAGTTTTTAAAAGATTTTTCATTTTGTGTCATTGAGATTATAAATTGTCATAAAAATAAAAGATTTATTTTTACAAAATGATTTCTAAAAAGCCACAAAATTATGGAAATTTCTTTTGTCTCAAATTAAATCACAAAAATTCTTTTCTAAAAGATTACCAAAATGTTAAATCTTACATTTGAATGTCTTTATTTTAACATCAAGGTTTTTTTGTTATTAGCTTTTATGTCTTGTTTTGCAGTGTTGAAAGATTTGTTGAAAAAGTTTATAAAAATGTTTCTCAAATTTATTTTTCATAAATGGATTATTTCAAAATGCTACAATAGAACTGAACAAAAATAATAATTGATATTCTCTACTGATGGAATTTTAAAGACTTGCTTACCATTCTATTGTTAAAGAAAATAATAATAGTAGAGATCTTTATTCAGAAGAATCCAGACATTCTTTGAGATAGAAATTTATTTACTAGTTGCTGTTCAAGATTGTTGAAGTCCTTGAGATTTGTGAAAATAACAATTTAACTTTTTGAACATTTTAAAATTTTTTGAAAAACAAGTTTTTCTTTTTTTTTTTTTTCAATATTTATAAAAATGTCTTTAAAAACATTGACTATTCACCATTCCAAAAGTTGCTTAAAATGACTGATTATTGGGTTTTTTTTTTTTTTGTTTATTTGTTTTTTCACTTTTTCTAGTGTTTTTCTTCTTTTTTGCTTCTTTTTCTTTTTAAATCTTGAAATGAGAAAAAATCTGTTTGAAATTTTGTTATGTTTGTCATCATCCACTAATTGAATACTCTCTTGCAACAATTCTGGAGCCAATTTCGTTTGTATTGCTAGCAGATTTGGTTTTCTTATAAAAATATTTTTGCCATAAAAATTTTCTTTTTAATAAATAATCTTTATGAAAATTCTCTTTTTTTTATACTGTTTTCTTTTTTCTCTTATGATGCACAATTTTTTTAAATATATTTCATGTAATTTGATAAAACATTTGATGAGTTTGTGGGATAATTTATCAGTAATTTTGTCATTTGATATAAAAATAGTTTTTGGGTTTGTGTAATGTATATTTTTTATAAGATGAAATTATTCTTTGGTTATATAAAGATCTTCACTTTTATTGTTTGCTCATTGGTTTTATTTGATTCTATTTTTGCCAGGTCTGAACAGTATAAACATGAATTCCAAAGCAAACAGTACAAACATGATGCATGTTGTGATCACTTCTGACAAACATACACTTGGTGGAATGATAGCCACAATGAACAGCATCTATTCAAACACTCGACATGACGTCATGTTTCATTTGGTTGTGGATGATGAAAGTTTTGACCACATCATGTAAGTTGTTTAAAGAAGAAAATCCAATTTCTTGTTAGTTTAGTTACAACAAATCTAGAGGTGTGATAGTTGTTAGAAACACATCTATAAAACTGATATATTTTATCTATCACAATATGTACTTGAATAAAGTTATATTAAATATTTAATTTCCAAAAATTATGACTAGAGAAGACATTTAAGATCAATTAGAGTTTGATTAGAAAGAAGTTAACTAGATTTTTGATTTATCCTGTATTCAAAATTAAGTTTGTTTTGTTTTGTTTTATGGCATATCAACCTCAATGGGTCATTTAATGTCGACAACTTCTTTTTTTTTTTTTTTTTTTTTCCTGGTAATATTTTTGCTTTGTCAAAAATCCATTTTTGTTAATATTTTTTTTTTTTCAAAAACGTATAGCTGGTAATATTTTTTTTTTTTTTTTTTTTTTCAAAAACGTACAGCTGGAAACATTATTTTTTCAAAAACGTATTATCAGAGGCCTTGCTGTTGGACGCAGTTCATCGTCTTACCCAGGATGCTCAAAATTAAGAACAGATTATTTTGTTGAAATAAAATTTTTTAGACTGCGGTGATATGTAGATTAGTCAATTAACATACTCAGGCTATATCACTCTTTTGATTAGGAGGAGGAGAAAAACTACTATGCCTGAGCATTGAGTAGTAACACAAAGTACTGAGGACTTCAAAACAATGGTGTTGCCAATAGAATTAGAGAATCCTGATTTTGTGGCTGCATGGATAAAAGTATTTGTAGATAAAGCAAAGGACTAAGAAATTAAGAGACACTAAAGAAACAGGAAGGGAAAATGAAATAACCGATCTTTTTTTTTTTTTTTCTTTTTTTCTTTTTCTTTTTTTTTTTTCTTTTTTTTTTTTGGCCACAGCTGGGGTCGTGGTAATTATGAAAATTTCAATTATGGCTCAGCCAATGCAGTTGGAAAGTTTGACTTCTGGCAAAGTAAGTAATCTAGAAAAATATGTGATCAAAAAAGAAATTAGTTATTGCAGATAGAGCAAGACTCATGGATATGAGTCATGGAGTTCTTGCAATTATTTGGCTGATGATGAGTCCTGTCAGTTCTTAAGTGGAAAAAAATTTCTATATTTCTATTAAGTTCTGATCATAGACGATTAGAGTTTATATTTAATCCAAGAAAAGAACTACCCAATGTCATGACATCAAGGATATTAAGGTGAGTGATAATAATGATGGCTTTTGACTTTGTTATAGAATATGCCAAAGGGAATACGATATCTCACGTGGATGCATTATCAAGATTGCAATTTAACAAGGCATCAAATGATAAGGCAAAAGAAATTTTTGAGGACACAGACTGATATTTTGTCTGGATATAATGGCTGTAGAAACTACACAAGACCCAGTATTAAGCAGCTTAATATCTTGAATGAGAAATAACAACTGGAGTAATTTCTCTTGGCAGAAAGATGATTCAAAGACATAAAATGGAGAATAGAGTAATTTGTAATGGTGATTTAGTTATCCCTCCAGAAACACAAAGAAAATCTGGTCATAAAAAGTGTACATGACAATGTACACAGTGGAATAGCAGCCACACAAAATAAAGTTACAAACATGATGTCGTGGAATATCTTAATAGATGTCCAACATATATAGAAATAAGGAACTTTATGCAAAGTAAATTACATTCTTGACCTAGAGAGTCTGAACCAAGGAATCTTCTTCACATGGGTCATGTATACATCAGTAGAGTAGGGCACTTTCATATTAGTGAAATCTTTTACAGGCTGGCCCAAGGTAATTAGTGTGCCTGACATAAGAAGTTCTATTGTAAAACATTTTAAAAGTTATATTCTTCAGTAATGTGATACCAAAAACTCTGGCGTCTGACAATGCCCCAGAGTTTTGTGATGAAGAACTTAATTCATGGCTAAAGAAAGTAGGATGTACACCTTACAAGAAACGTCCATATCATCCTCAATCAAATGGGATGCTGGAAAGAGGATGGCACAAACCATGAAGATGGGCTTGATGGCATGTTCGCAACGGAAAGTAGAAATTTTTTTTTTTTACCTAGACTACTTTTAAGTTACCGCACCATACAACATATAGGAAGGCTAGAAAATCCATTGACCAAAATGGGAAAACAAATCAGTGCTTCTTTTTAAGTATGTCATATTTTATGAATGAGAAAATGTGATACAAGAAAAATAAGGGGACACTCCCAGAGAAGGAAAATTTTTAATTTAAAAAGGATGCAAGAAAAAATGGGAATAGAATAACAGCCCATGCAAAACGAATAAGGGATCCATTATGATGAATGTGAGGAGGTAAATGACAAATATTCATGAATATCTCAAGCAATGATAGTGTGCTGAACAAAAATGAAACCTACCCCTTGAAGGATGAAATGTCGGAGGATGAATATAGTGATGATCGGGCGGGACAATCTGATTCAGAAACTGAGGGAAATTAGTCAATATACAAATATGGTCATGATAAGAGAAAACACGATAGATCAAGATTTACTAGAGAAAGAAATACTTTAAGATCCTGGGAAAGAGAAAGAAATCCGGAAAATGAAAGTATCATTAGAAGAAACACAAGAAAAACCAAAACCATTCATTACAAGTAGATGTGGTGATATGTAAATTAATCAATTAACATATTTGGAATGTCATTAATAGAAAAAGTACTACGCATTTTGAAAGTAACACTAAGGACATCGGACTTCACAATGTAAACTTTTTTTTTTTTTTAAGTCTTTTATTCATATAACTTCATGGTATCATTATTCAGTCATTAAAGTATTTTTTTCTCACTTTGTATGGTTTATACCACCTTCCAGGATCTTAGATTAACATTGTTTATTTAACAACGGTGGGAAGCTATCAACACAACAATTTGATGCTTAAAACTAAATATTTACGCTACAGTAAAGTAAAAATAGTAAAGAATTCAAAAGGTATGACTGTGTTTTGTTCTGGATGGAAATTATTTTCAAATTAATATCTACTTAAATTTACTGAAATTTGTGCTGTAAATAATAAAAAAAAAGAAGTTAGAGATAAAAGTAGATATTTAGAATTAACCGTCACATCAGTTTTAAATCCTCTGAAATGTGTTGTAGGCAGAAAACATATCAAATGTAATGAAGTCATTGCAATTATAATTTTCAGTTTTTTTTGGGGGGTGGGGGGTGAGAAAGAAATACCTTATTTAAGATTAATCTATGCCTCACCTGCCATGACATTTTTGGAAGTGTCAATTTTTTTTATTTGATTACAAGAATAATGGCAGTTGGGTTAGTTTTTCTTGGATGTTATCCAATTGTGCTTAAACCTAAATAAATGAACGGCTGTCATGCAAGTATGTCAGAAATTGGGATATTTGAAAGATTTACTTTTGCTATATTAAATTATTTCACATTTATTCCTTTTTCCTTTATCAAGAAGCATTTGAATAAATGCAAAAACCAGTAAGGATGAAAATATGGATTTTGTGGTAAAATCAATTTAATATTTTTTTGTATGAATTCCATCATAATAAATCTTGTATAAGGTTTTATATTCATGCCTTGTATTTTGTCACAAGTTTCAGAGAAATAAATCTGAAAAATCGGTTGTCTAAAGTAAAACTTTGTTTATTTTCAACTTTTTAAAAACGTGTTGATGCAAATGGATAAAACATGGTGACAGAAATGGATAACGATTCAGAATGAAAAATCAGAGAGCTGAGTTGAAATTCCATTTAAGTTCATTACAGTTACTTACATACAACTGCCATTGGGAATATGGTATGAATCAATCTCTCCCCTCCGCATCTATGGGTTGAATAGTAAGGTAGACTGTGTGGTTGGCAACCAAACTACTCCACAAAGAAACCTACTGCAAGAAAATCTGCCTATTTACTTATGAATTGAAAGAGACATGATTGCCCAAGCATTTATCAAGTAGGGTACTTTACTGACTGATGCATTGGTACAAGATTTACTTTTCCTACTAGTGAACAAAGTACTTTTTATCTTCTTACACTAAAAAGGCTAAAGACTAACTTGAAAAATTGATTCATTAATGTCAAAGGAAACTAAATTAGTTAACATTTTATTTTATTTTATTTTTTTTGAGGAGCATTATTTTTGGTTAGTTTTGTTAATTTTATTGTTACTTCTTAATCCCAATGTTCTAAATGATTAAAAACAACAATAAGTTAAAAGTGAAAAAAATTCATTTAAATAAATTGATAATTATGAACTTGTAGAGAATCTTTAGCATAAGGTGAGCTTATCTGTTTGACTACTACTGAATTTGATCTTTACTGGATATCTCACACTTAAGGCCTTGTGCCAAACTAAACTACAATTAGTGAATAATAACTCGAATTATGTTGGTATTGACTGAAAAGTTCAAAATGAGATAAATTTATCATCACTTACTTACATCATATGCATAAAGTAAATGCTTATTTTGCCGAATATGAATAAAAGCATTTAAAATAACAAATTTTGTTGAATTTCTTTTCTTATGTCTTGAGTTGACAAGTTGTAATGTGGAAAAAAGAAGAAAAAGTGTTTATTTAAAGGTTTTTAGAATATTTCAGATGTGAGAGGATGCTGAAAATTTCACAGCCCAACCTAATTCCCCAAATTTGACCAAATGACCAAACCTTAGATTTTTTTTATTTATTTAATAAAATTTTGTGGGTGTGCAGGTGGTGTAATGGATTGTGACTTAGAATGGGAAATTGGAAAGTTGATTTTGATTTCCAATTGGCTTTGTTACATTCAATTATGTGGATTATTTAACCCATAGATAAGGGGAGGAGATGGTTATTTGAAAAATCATTTTTATTCTCAAAATAATCACTTTCAAAAAAAGAATTATTCTTTCAATTGAGAATGTTTTCCTTTAAATAAAACAGGGGTTGATAAGTCATAAACCCCCCCCCCCCCAAACAAATCAATATTCATTTTTTTCTTGGAAGCTTTATATGGTCCGGTTGAGCTTTTCAGTAGCTCTCATATTTTCTCAAAATGGGCCAGTTCTTTAAAAAATATCTTGAATTGAATTTCATATTTGATATCAATAATATAGTGTACACTATAACAGTACTATCGAACTCTGTGCAACATTTAGTATGAAAAACTCTGGAATTTTGTTTAGGTTTATTGAAATAAGTAATATTGTAGGCGATTCTTTTTCGGCGTCGATAACATTTACACTACGCGCGCATATTAAACAAATTTGACTTTCAGAGTTATCTCCCTTGATAAAAATCAGTGGAATTATTTTTCTTGAATTCCTACTTTAACAACAAAAGTAGGTTGATACAAAGAGCTGCAAAAACAAATTAAAAATATAGAATAAAATTCACTAAAACAAACGAATTTATTAGAGTTTGAATAGTAATATTAGATTTGAACTGAATAGTAATATTAAAGTTGCGAATAATCAATCGTTTGTTAAACAACCAGAAAGATTTTTTACTTCAGTCGATTTTGTACTTTTCTAAATAAGTAATCTCCCTTGGACCACAACACTTAACCTAAATGGTTGAGAGATATAAAGTAAATTTTTCTAAATAGCTGCACTATATTTTTTTTAGTTTTTTGTTTTTTAGTTTTTTTAATAAATTTTTCTTTAACTATCTTTTAACTGTATTTCTTTTTTTTTTTTTTTTTTTTTTTTTTTTAAAAAAAAAAAAGAAATAGCTTTCAACGAAACTTGTTATTATTAAGAACTAATCTTTTGTGGACAAAGGTTTTTCTGTTGAAAAACTGTTGAAAAACCTTGTCCATAAAAGATGAAGTACAACATACAAGTTTGCCATTGTTGAAAGCAGACTGTTGGATGTTGGATAGTGTTCCAAAAGTCACATTACCATTGACAACCTTGTAAATTTTATATCTGTTTACCAAATGGAATCATGTTTTTGTATGTGGCAATATATTATTAAGAAATTTTATTGGTCAAATTTTGGAAGATGATGTCATACAAATTTTCTCTGGTTGCTATTTCACAAGTGTAAGTCTTTTGCTAATTGTCATGTGACTTTTGGAGCAGCCTGTAAATTTAATCTTATTTTGTCATTTCAAATTCAGCAGATGTTTTTCTTTATTTCTAAACTTTTGATTTCATGTTGTTTATTTTAATATCCAAAAAAGGATTGGCTAAAAAAGAAAATGGGTGAATTTACTGTACATTCACACAACACTTGAGGCTTAAGAAAAGTTCATAGAAGAAGATTACAAAGAAACATACTAGAAAGTATCTTTTGGAGAGTAAAATTGTGAAAAACTTATAGAAAAAACAAAATTACCAATGTTTTTTTTTTTTTTTTTTCTTGAAAAAAAATTTATACGCTATTTACATTATTTGGACTATTGTCCTCATCTTTGTTGCCATATTTATTACAACATTTCGGCCATTGTACACTCCAGTCTTCTTCAGGTAGTTGTAATGCTGAACTGAACCCTTTATCCACTGTCCTCAAGAACACATGGTACAGTGGATAAAGGTGTTGGTTAGATCCAGTGACAAGACCCAAAGAGTGTCAGTTCAATACCCAGTTAAGGCAATGGAGAACTTGGAGAGGGGAATAAACAGGAGATAACTGATATCCATTAAAAATGGTACGTGGAACTAGAACAGTTTACCCCAGTGAGCGAAATAAAGAGTTCAGTTTGACATTCCAACCACCTGAAGAAGGCCAGAGCGTACAATGGCCGAAATGTTGTAATAAATATTGCGACAAAGATGAGGACAATAGTCTGAATAATGTAATTAGTGTGCATATTATCTCAGAAAATACAGACAGATACTGAAAGGCCGAAACGTTGTAATAAATATGGCAACAAAGATGAGGACAATAGTCCGAATAATGTAAATAGTGTACATAATACCTCATGTCAGAAATATAAACAGATACTGAAGAAATTTATAATAAACTGATTTCTGTTTTAAATCAAAAACATTTTATGATTCACAATGACAAAATTTGCTTTTTTTTTTATTTCACAAATTAAAAACAAAAACATTTTCAGAACTCTGTAAATCTGAATTACTTTTTAATTTTTTTTCTTTTTGTTCCTTTCAGAATTTGGTTAAAAAAAACCAAGTTAAATATGTTGAACTATGAAGTGAAGCGTTTTCCTGTTGAATGGGTCCAAGACAAGATACACTTAAGAAGTGGCCGTCCAGAGTTGGGGAGACCTGTAAGGAGATTTTTTTCTAATAAAACAATCAAACCCTGTATTAAAAACAAAATCTTTGCTGAGATAGGAATTTAAAATTAATCTTCAAAGTATTTGACTTTAAATGTATTATTTGATTATGACTGCAATAAAAATAAAAATATTGGTTGGCGTGGTGTTCAGATCATTTTCACATTCAGTTGAATTGAGAATATTCTTTAAATGGTCCAAGATCCTGTCACTTTTTCAACCAATGATCCTTGTACAAATGATTCAATTTTCCCAGAACCAAAACATATCCGTTGAATCTATAACTGAATCTTATATATTCAAGTGTGAATAACAAGATATTTTATTGATCTTGTATATCCAGATTCTTGTTTATTTTAATCTATTATCTCTGTTTTTCCTTCATCCAAATTGATGGGGTGTGTTTAAGTAATTAAGTGAATATTAAGATAACAATCAAAGTATGGAGAAACTTTATTAAGCTTTATTAATGGAACAATGTGAAGAGTTTTTTTGATATCGTCAAATTTCTCTATTTCTGTAATAACTTAAATTTACGGGAATGATAAATATCACTGTCATAAAATAGAATTGATAATACTGTATGACCCATATAACTATTAATGTGTTACAAAAGTAAACATTTTTTTTCTTTTTATTTACTTTTTCCAGCTTAATTATGCCCGTTATTACCTTCCTCGTCTATTCCCAGACTTGAAAGGACGAATGTTATTTATCGATGATGACTGCATTGTCCAGGGTAGGTGTCCGCAGCATTATTTTTAGAAAAATAATTTGAAGATGTAATGTTTCATTTCTTATGTAGAATTTGTGATTTTTTTTTTTTTTTTTTTTAAATCTCTGCAGAGATTCTTGCTTATTTTAATCTATTAATCAATCTTTTCATCATCCTGTAGTGGAAGTGTTGTCAACATTATTTTTTTTTTTTCCCCTTTATTTTTGAAATTTTTGTATAATCTGTAAATAATTTTCTGGAAAAACTTAAAATTTTAACCTTTTAAGTTAAATGATGAAATTGTTTTCAATTATTAATTAACATTTTGAAAATAATGAATTAATAACCGACTTTACTGTCTGTACTATTGAACTTTATCTTTTTTGTTGCTTTTCTTGTTTTATCTGATCTATTCTCTGGCCTTTGTCGCATGTACAGTCTGTGTGGCCCTTTTATACAAGTAATGTTTAATATCAGTTTTTCTTGTTCCAATTTTTTCTGTCTAAATTGTAAAAGGAAGAACAGTTGTAAAATGGATCAGCTAAAATCTTGTGTGGTCAGTAAAAGTAAGAAAAAAAAATCTCTGAAGAAGTCTTTGAATAATGCCAGCTGCTAAATGTCTTATTTTTCAGGTGACATTTCAGATTTGTATAATATGAAAATTAATTCCGGGGATTTAGCTGCTTTTTCTAATGATTGTTCAGCTACCTCGAAACGATTGTCTCGAATGAAGGTAAAACCTTTTATTTATTTATGGGTTTTGCTTTGCTTTACTGAAAATAAAAATTTTTTAAGAAATTTTAAGTTAGATTTAAAAAAAAAAAAACAAACTAAAAGCCTGATGCTTGTATTGATCACATTTTATTTGACTTTATCCAAATACAAAACAAAAATCATGAGTTGAAAAATGTTTGTACTTAATAAAGAAAATGTAAAGTTTTTTTTTTTTTTTAAATAACAACTGTAATCCGCATATATGCAATATGTATACATGTATGTATTTATCATATGTGTGCATAAAACACTTTCCCAGAGTGCACAGATACTACACTGATCTGAGATAAATGTACTGGGAAGTGACACTTTATTCTTAAGCAGAGCACTAAGATACTTTGATTTATTGACAGAAGTGCCAATCCCTATACAAGTACTCCTGCCATTTTTGATGGGTACTATACTAGTTGGAAAATAAAATATCAGTTTAAATTTTGTTTTTGTTTTGAAAATACTGCTAAGAGTTTCAAACTTAAATTATTTGACAATTTCATGTTGACCAAGTTATGACCTTTGACATGGAAACTATATTTTTTTTATTGTCCAGAATAACTATGCTGAATACATTGATTTCAAGAACAAACACATTCAACTCATGCACATGCATCCTGCAACATGTTCGTTTAATACTGGACTCATGTTGACAGATCTTGACCTCTGGAAGAAAAATAATATCACTGAACAGCTGGAATATTGGTTACAACTGAACAAAAAGTAAGTATTTGCTTCACCAGAGAAATCTGTTTTTAAATATATTATATAATGTAAATTATTTTCAGATAGAGTGTATCTGTACAGGAACAAAATGAATAAAAAGACAAGAGGAAAAACTATTCTTTATCTGATGTTTTTTGTCCTCTGAGAGATTTTATCAAGAGTTATTTTGTTGCACGTGTTTATATACAAGAGCAACAATGTCATTGGTTTATCAAGGTTTTTAAATTTGAGGACTTCATCAGGTGATTGAAAGGGCAGTCAAAACATGGAGGATACAAAGTAACATAATTGAAGGTCTGGTGAGATAAAAGTAAGCGACTTATATTCAAGAAATATTTTTCTTTATTAATGAATATTGTTTAAATTGTGCTCAGATTGTTTTGGTATGGATGTATGTGCTATACATCTTCAAAAACACGAGTTAATGGATTTAACCTTTTTTTGATTTTGACATTTTTGTGGTTGTGTAACAGTAATAATTCAAAAGCAGGCATATATAAAATAAATTGCCAAAACTCTTCCTCACAATAGATTAAATTTTAAAAAACACGTATCTATGAACACAAAAGAGGCTTTTTATACACAACAATTTATCAAATGCACTACTCATACACAGAAATAAATTCAACCATAATTTTGATCTAAAAAAATGCCACACTTATCAAACGAGAAAGTAATTTATTCAGAAGGAAAATTCTCAAGAGTGCCACTATTGAATCTTATCAAAATATAAATCTACGCCCTGGTTTCTTTCCAATCTGATTTTTCTTAAAAGAATTATGACTTTCCCAAGCTAACATAGACAACCATAAATATGTTGAAAAATCAAAAGAAAACAGTTAAATCCATTACCTTGTGTTTTTGAAGATGTAATTTCTTAAATCTTATCTTTCATTTTTCTCAATAATCAAAAACAGTTAAACTTTTGGCCTGATGCTTTAATACAAAATTTCTCTCAAAAAAATTATCCTTTTTTATTTTGTTTATTGCTCAATTGTATTTAAAAAAAAAAAGAGTAAAGCTTAAAGGTCAGGCACCATAATTGACCTTTGGCAAAGTTTCTTTTTTTTTTAAACATGCTTTAAAAGGTGTTTTCTGTTTTTTTTTTACAGTCCAAAAGTGTTGTTCATTGGTTCTTGAAATTTATTTTATTTTTTTTTAAATAATGTTTTTGGCATGCATACGGATCCAAATTGAATCTAAAATCTATCACCGAAACTTTTGAATGCTTTTTTAAATAAGATCATTTTACAAATAATTAAAATGTTTTATTATAAAAGAAGCATGTTATGTAATTTACATAAAATTTAGTAATAGATTAGGTTTGCCTATTGCCTGGTTCACACTCATTTTGTCTTTTGAGCAGGAATAGATGTTTATCACTTGTTTTCTATTTAGGACTGGGTTTCTGGTTCATTCTCCTGAAGTTTTCTCAGTCTCTTTCACTCCTAGTAACCCCTTGTATTTTGGTGATATTATTGCTTTGCTTGGGGTGAAATAGTTTTTTAAAAAAAAAAAAAAGAGATAAAATTGCTGATTTAATTTCAGTTCTGTAATAAAGTTGGTTAAATCTGAAATCTGTTTGGCTGGGGATGTTTTCTTTGGCTTCTATACATTTTTACTTATGTTAGGAAAAACTTTGTTTGAGATGTGTTATCAGTTCTTGTCATTAATTCTATGTTGAGATGCAAAACTGTTTTTGATATTTTGAAAGAATTTCAAAGTGTTTGCAAACTTTCTTCACAGTGTACTACTCTTGAAAAAAAGGAATTTGAAAAATAAAAGAAATAAGTGTTTTTAAATGTAGAACTTGAAATAATTTTCATTTCCAAAGTTCATCTTCAATTTCTAATCAGTTTTGTATTTAACAAGACAATTAAAAATGTTTTATTAGGTAAGGAGGGGGGAAGCTAAAATATATAACCTACATCAGTTAATTGTGAAAAATGATTTTTGTGTATCTATCTATGGTGATCGTGTAAATTCTAAATTTGCATGAACGAGCAAAATAATCAGTCAAGCTCTTTTCTTATCCATTGTTGGGTTATCAATTTCCTTTGTTGTTCTTTATCAGAGAGGAAGTTTATGGAAATGAAAAAGGTGGTGGTGGATCCCAACCTCCAATGATGATTGTCTTCTACAAGAATTACACTGCAATTGACCCAAGCTGGCATGTTCGATATTTAGGTGAGTCCTTCTTTTACTTTTAAAAATTTGTGCATGTCAATTTCTTATAGAAAAACTTTTGTCTAAACACTCATTAAATAGGAAGTAAAAGTAATTCTGTATGACTTTGTTTTATAAGCAAAACTCATTTATTAGAAACTCAATTCAGATTTGATTGAATCTTAAGCAGCACCAGCAATGAGATCTGGCATGGCTGAAACAGCTTAAAAAAAAAAAAGAACTAATTTAACAAAAAAGACTTACTAAATATGTTATTTTATGCTGTATTCAAGAATTCTACTTTTTCAGTTACATTGAAATGACTTACTTTGCTATTTTTTATTTTTAAGTATAAAAAAATTTAATACCCACCATAAACATACAACATTTATTTTTAATATTACAACTCATGATAATAATTAAAAGAAAAAAATGAAAAACAAGCTAGCTAACTGGTTTTGAATCTTGATCAACAGAGCTAAATCAAGGTTAATAAATAGGTATACATTATTAATAAAAGGAAAGGAGAATATGTGAAAAACATTATTTAGATAGAAATCAATTAGAGGCTAAGGACAAAATCCTTTTGTTTGCAAATAGAATGTTTCATAGACAAAATATATATGGCCTCCAATATTTTTAGGTGGTAATTAGAGTGGAACCTACTCAGGATGAAAAACGAGTCCACACTAAAATTACCAGCACAATTGCGGTTATTTATGAGGTGTTCTGTGATAGAAGACCTGGATGTGTTGGTCAGAACGTCTGATGGCGAATAATTAGAGTTCTGGATTTTTTGTAGGCACATGTTGCTTAATTCTAACATCCGGCCTTTGAGTTGTTCTTCCTCTGTAGTGTGAACTGCAACTACATTTAAATAAATAAATCACTGAACTATTATGGTGAGGTGGAAGAATGTCTTTCCACATAGAAGGAATGATAGGTGTAGTGGAGAAAACAACACGGGTGTTAGAAGAAAAATAGCATTGTCGAATTGCTTGTCACTAATACTACTTAACCAAGGATGACACTGCAGCAGGTTTGGCTTTATTAAACACTGAAATTTTGTTTTTAATTATGGATTGAACAATGGACAATGGATAGGCATTATTGCATATCACTTTAACAGATATATTTACCAAAATGACACAAAAAAGTACTAAAGAGTAATTTTATTCAATAAAATCTCCATTGGTATAAACTAGGGCCTCCAGACGACTTCAGAATCTCCTGCAACATTTCTGGACAGTCTCATTGTCTAAGCTGGTGAATGCTGCCATAACCCTTGTCTTCAATTCATCTTTGGTGTTACAAGGAGTTTTATTGGTCTCTCACTCAACTGCATCCCACACATAACAATCAAGGGGGTTGCAGTCTGTGGAATTAGGTGGCCAGATGTGAGAAGTGATGTGGTTGCAAAAATTATTTGACAGCCATGACTGGGTTCTTCTGCTTGTGTGTGACATGGTGCAGAATCCTGTTGCCAGACATAGGGTCTTTCAGTAGCCAACCCCTTGCTCCAGGCATTGATATATAGGCCCTGTGGGAAGCTGAATGGAGGCATAACATCGGCATCACTCCAAACACCGTCATAATCAGCATTAGACTCCTCCAACTCCTTCTGAATCCTCTGCACTATTTACACACAAACACTCTGAAGTTTTCATATGGGAGCTTCTAGCATGAATGCCAAGCAGTACACCCTGCTGTTTCCAAATTTCTGGCAGAGTGAATTATGTCATGGAGGTCTTTTTCTTACAGTGCCCAACTGACCCTGTGCAGTTGACAAAATAAAAAATAAACAACATGTATGTGTGAAATTAAAAATATAACATGGAGACAATTTACCCATCGCACCGTGTGTGTGTGTATATATATATATATATATATATATATATATATATAATAATAATGGACTCTCCCATTGGTTTTGACGTATGAGGATCTGACAGCTTATTGATTCAGTTATGAAAGTTTGTGTGATAATCTTAACTCACTTTTAAGACCCGCTAGTGATTTACAAAGTGATATATATATATATATATATATATATATATATATATATATATATATATATATATAGTGACATGATATACTTTTTTTTGCAAAAACTTTTGACAGTATTAAGTTGTTCAAATTGAATGTTATTTATCCACCTTTCCATGACGGTATATGAAGCAAGGTCGAACCCTCTTGAGAGAAATGGCAGCGTTAAAAACTCTTTAAATGAGAAAAATAGATTGAAGAACTGCTTTCTTTCAATTTAAAACATTCTTTCGAATCTTAGATTTATTTTGATATATTTTTATATTTTAGTTTGTAAAATACTTTTAAGATTTAATTTTTCGATTTATATGTGGACTTATGAAAGTAATTAGCCTTTAAAAAATGCAAATTACTTTCATAAGGCATGAACTTACCTCCCCTTTAACTTACCTCCCTTTAACTGCATTTCTTTCCGATATTTTTTTTATTACATACTTGTTATCATTTTTCTAAAATAGATTTGAAGTAAAGTTTAATAGTCCTTTTGATAATAATGATTTCTTTTATTTATTAAAGATTGTCTTATTCTGCATTGGCAAATATTTTCTAGAGGAATTAAAGATATTTCAGTTTAAAAAGCTCTGTCATCTTTTGTTTGTTTTCAAAGTGGAAATTTATTTCTAGATTTATTTTTTTTCTTGTTAAAACTTCCAGGTATAAAATGAGACTTTATTAATCCTATCATAGATGTGTTTATTGGATAAAAGCAACTTTGTTACAATGAAAGAAATGACAACTTTGTTCTCTCGGCTCTAAACTTCATCTCTGTCACTGTCAGATTTATTCTCACTTCACCATCAAACTTTTTGTTGCTTTACTTTGATTATTGTTCATTTATTCCTTCTCAAACTCTGCCTTTCAATGCAACACAGGTTATTGTTTTACCATTGACTGATGTAAATTTACAGTACCGAGCTGAAAATCTATCTTTTGCTCACTTGAGGTGTGGATTTTTATTATTAGGTTGGTGCAAAAATAATGTCGTTTTCTCACATATGTTACTATGTGAGAAAATGACATTATTTTTGCACCAACCTAATAGGTAAAGTGATTTGCTAACCTATGATCTTCAGCTCTGCCTGTGTGCTCATTTCCATCAATATAGCACCTGGCGAAAATATACGTGCAATATTTGCTGCTTTTTGTTAGTCAAGGTAGGTTGCTATTTGATGCTCAGTTACAGAATGTATTTAGCTAGCACCTTGCAAAGAACAAATGATGAGTTTATTCATGAGCCTAATAATGTTGGCATTGTAACAGGAGATTTGCCTAATGTAGAGTGAATTTTAATACTTTCTCCATTAGTTAGTTGTATCCAAGCATTAATTAATCAGTTCTAATTTCATAACTTTTGTCTGATTATGGAAAGGAAAAATGTGTCAGTTTAACTTAGGACTAGGAAAAGGCAAATACAGTGTCAAATGGATGTTTTTTTTTTTTTTTTCTTTTTTTTTTCTTTTTTTTTTCTTTTTTTTTTTTTTTCTTTTTTTTTTCTTTTTTTCTTTTTTTTTTCTTTTTTTTTTTTCGTTTTTTTTTTTCTTTTTTTCTTGGCACCTCTATTTACTGTGTACACTCTAAGTAATTTTTATTGTCTTAAAAAGTTATTTTTAGAATTTCAATCAAAGCAGAACATATCAAACTAAATTTATTCATTTTATTTTCCTTGAGAATTGACAAGATATGTTAAACACTATTCAATTGTTTATTTAAAAATATGCCACAATAAAAACAATATTATTTGTAAGAATATAGAATTTAATTTATGAACTATAACAATAAATTATAGATTTTATTAAATTATAAAGAAATTTTTATAGTTCACAACATCATAAAGATTTATGTGAACAGACTATAAAGAAATATTTATTATTTACCATATTCCCAAGAAACATCTACAAAAATGTTTTATTCATAAAATTATAAAAATGTGTGTGAATTGTAAGACAAGAAAATTTAAATAAACTTCTAATGATGAGTAACTAATTAGAAATTTTGAAAAAAATATATTTTCTAGATATTTTATTCTTTTGTTGTCATCACAACAATTTACTGAAAATTTTTCTAAAAATTATTTGTTTAAATTTTACAAGGATGGTTCCGTTTGAGACTTTGAAAATGCAGTTGTGCATGTTACGATGAATGTAACAGTGAAGCCTGAAAAATTAAAACAAAGAAGTAATCTGAGATAATCACGATTAATCCAGTTTCAGATGTTATGGCTTTATTAAAATTCTAACAAATATCTTCTTGAAATCCTAAAAATAACCAAGGGAGTATACAGTAAAAATTATTCTTAGTAAATTTGTATCTTGTACTAATTTTGAAATACTTTTGCCAAACAGTAAATCTCACAAGACAGCTACTGATCGAAACTCGCTAATTGGAAATATTAAATTTGTTTCACTTTCAATACAGATCTATTTTTTACTGCATAAAAATCGGGTAACAAACACCTTTTTTCATTACCTTTTAACATTTAAGTTGAAGATTTGTTCAATTTTATTTGATATGAACAAAGTTTTACAAAATTAGCTAAAACATTTGAAAAAAAAAAAAAATAATGTGAAAAGAAATCATGGCATCATGAACCTAAAGAAAATCTATCGCAGATTTTTGTAGCTCAAGAAAAAACAAAAAAAAAAAAAACAAAGATTTTCTTGAAGAACAAGTAAAATGTAAATGTTTCTCTGTCTAAATTTACATATGTGAAAAAGAATTTAAAAGACTTTTTTGATTAAAAGTATTTTATGTTCTTCATTATTCTTTTCCTTTTGTTTTTCTTATTTTAATTTGATATTTGGTAATGCTGTAGATAAGATTATCTAAAGTTGTTTGAAGTTGCTAAATACTGGTTGTAGTTAGTATGATTCACTCTTATAGAAAGTTTGGGGTTAGTCCTTCTTTGTCATTGGAAAATAAAAATAGTTTTTCTAGTTTAACAAAATAATTGATCTGTTGGTATCAAGGGATCTTGTCTTGGTAGGTGGGGGTGGGCACATGTGGTTTGTGAATGTAGATTAAAACATCAAATCTTTTTTATTTAAAATCTTTTTTGATGCTTTTTTCTTTTTAATCACAATGCTCTTCATTGATTCATTCTTTGACTCTTAACATCTTTTTTCTTGCTTAAGGAGCAAAGAATGGAACAATGGCAATTCTCCAGAAAATAAATAGCATCACTGGAAAGCTGGTTTTAGTGCTAGCAATGTGCAGAGGACAAAATGAAGACGAGGCACAAATTTCAAAAAGGGAAACATTACATGATTAAAGTTGTTTTTGTGCTTAACTTTGAAACTGCAGAAAATGATGATTCAAATTTTTTGACATTCAAAGTATTAAAATTAAATTGCAAAAGGAAGTTATTTCTGATGAGATTGGAATTTTTATCGCATATTTTGGGAAATCATGCCAAAGAATCTTTTAATGATTGAATGGAGATCTCATCATGCAATTGTTTTTTGATATTTTTTCCCCCCACCATTTGGTTTGATTCTATTTACATGATTGTAAAATCTTCTTTGGTGGAAATGGTTAATGAGTTCTTCATAAAAGATGTGCGCTCTCAATGTAGAGAATGAGGGTTCAAGTCTAGCTTGAATCTCCTTTATTATTTTGATTTCTTATTGTTTGACAACTGAAGCAAGGACAGAAGATTTTGAGAGAAAGAAAGAATTTGGGGAAGGAGGTCCATTCCACATAACTGTTCTTATACGTTTAGCAACCAACAATGTTTAACAACATTATTTGTAAATTCCCTAGATAATGTTGTTATTTCTGGCAGGCGTGTGTTGTCTGCCACAGAAATATGAAGGTATGTTTTTTGTGCAATGCAAAATATGCGCTTTGCTATTTTGTATGCCATTTGGAATTTGAATATGTTGTTTTTGAATGTCTCACTTGCATATATCAACCTGGCATTCTTGATGGCTGACAATAATGCTAAATTTCATCAAGATCATGTTTTTTTTTTTTTTTTTTTTTTCCTCATACTGTATTTGTCTTTGCCTCTCAAAGAAGGTCTGAAGTTAATTAAAACTTGTTTTTTTTTTTTTTGTACAATTAAATGGTTTGTATATTTGTGTTGGGGTTGGCATACATTCTTGTCTTAAATATAGCTGTATAAAAAGATAGTAAAAGAACTGACTTGTTTACTGAATAATTTGTTTGGTTGGCTATTCCTCATCTTAAACTCTGTTTCAGGCACTTTTGAAAACAAGGTGACACGTGTCAAATAAATTGTCCAGACTTGTGACGTGTTAATTTTCATGCTTTTCAAAGAAAACTGATTGTAATAAATTCTGATATAAAAATTATTTTTATCTAATTTCTATAAGCAAATATTTTTTTTATCTTTGAAGAATTGTTTAGATCTTAAAACCCTGTTAAATAATTTCATATTTACAGGTAGACTGTCTTGACTTAAAAAATCTACCAAATACCAGTTAATTGTGAATTTTCACTTATTCATTTATGCAAATAGAATTTTGTAAGAAAGAAATGACCTGTTTCACTCCTTTTTAAAATATAATTTCTATGCTAAAATATTTACATTTGTTTATCAATAAGTCCTGGGAGAAAGTAAATCTGCTAAAATCTTATTTGAAAGTTGAAAATAAAATATGAATAGCAAAATAAAAAACAATAATAAAAATAAATTAGTAGTTCTTTATTTGTTTTTTTTTTCATAAAATATTTTGTCACCTTTTGAATTGTGGGAGGAGGGAAAACGGAAATACTTTGCCAGAAAATTATCCTTTAAAAGATGTATTTTCATTTGTTTAATTAATAAATATTTTAAAAATATTTTATTATTCTGAAATGTTATTGTCTTTTAATGAGTGAAAAATGTAAAGTGCAGCATAAATAAAATGGACATTTTGTTTTTAGCTTGGTGGGGTGGGGATGTCATACTGACCTTTTTAATTAGCATCTCTGGAAAGAAATAATTTCCTTACCTTTTTGCTTAATTACCTTTCACTCAATCTATTTACATAAATTCATGCTTTATCTCTTACCGTGTGAAAACATGTTATTTTTTTTTTTTTTTTTTTATTGCCCTAAGATTGATTATTAATGAGTGATATGAATCAAAGTGAAGATTATAAGGCTGAGGTGGATAGATAGCAATTGACCTTTTATGACTTGAAGGTTAATATTGTAGCTTTTTGGGAAACAACAACACAGGATTCTGTTGGGAAAAAGCTGTTGGATTGTAACTCTGGAATTCAGTGATTTGACCCACATTTTCTCCGTATTCCAAATGTAATTCAAATCTATGAAAGTAACAGGGCATGCCTTAGCTGTAGAGTAAAGATCTGCACTGCTAGAACTGAAGAATGTGTAATATTTGTTTAAAAACACTGGATGAGCAAGAAAGATTGAAAGGGATAAGGGAGAGAATGAGAAGATACAGGCTAAGTGAGAGAAAAGTCGAGTATAAAATAACTGATAATCTTAGTTGTCAATATCCATGGAATTTCTACAGGTATAGTTACTTTTAAATTAATGTGTTTAGTAATAAATTTATTCTGTTATAATATTTTTGATTTAAAAAAAAAAAAAAAAAAAAAAAAAAAATATGACATCATTTCTTAAAATAAAAAATTCATTTTTGTGATTGGAAACCTGTCAAAATATCCCTAGCTATATTGTTCTTTCAGTTTTCCTTTAATTAACCTCATTTCTCTCTTTCTTCCAACAGGGTGGACATCTGGGACAAGTTATTCCAAAGCATTTGTTAGTCATGCAAAACTGCTTCACTGGAATGGACATTTTAAACCTTGGGGTCGTCTCTCTCAGCACTCTGATATTTGGGACAGATATTTTGTAAAAGACCCCACCCTCAAGTTTAAACCCCTTCGTAGATTCAGCACATAGCTGACTCTCTTTTCATTTGTTCATTTTCTTTCATTTATGTTTTTCTATTAAAATGTTTTCATAATTTCTTTTGCTTCCTCATTTTCACTTTTTGATTTTTTTTTTTTTTTTTTTTTTTTTTTTAAATAAAATTTACAATATAAAATCTGGTTTATACACACATTTAAGGAATTTGACCCCCAAAATAAAATTTTCTCTAGCTCTTAATTCCCATCAGAGCAATCCTTTTAAGTGCTACCAGAGTTTAGGCACCTTGCTACCAATCAGGATGCAGCAGTTAAAAATACTAGCCCTGTGTTCTCAAGATGAAAAGTCGCAGTCATTGATCAGTCAGATTATCAAAAAGTTAATCATTAAAGTTATGGAAGAAAGGAACTGGTAAATGGCATCTTAAACAGGAAATGAGGAGGGAAACCCTTTTATTCCTGTTCAGTCAACATGGAAGGAGTGCAAGTCGATTTGTGAGCCTGTCTACTCCATTAACCTGATCACAGCACAGGAGGCTGGGTGCTTTTATTGAGGTACCCTCTCCAGGAAAAGTAGTAAAACAAGGTAGCACCCAGGCTAAGATGGAATTAATGAAAACTCTTTTGAGGGTAAAGCTGAAGAATTTGATTTTAAGGGACTTGGTTTAAGTGAGTGTAGAGGACATGGTTCTAGTTAAAAGTTAATATTTAGATCACAGTGGTAGATTATTAAGCTTTAATTTAATATCCGTTTATTTAACTCCTGACAAAGTAAAAAGAAGGGAAGTAAATTTCCTTATAAACAGCATTTTTAAAACATTTTTTTTTACCCACAGCCAAAGGGTATGGCAGTCAAAGTAACATAATACAAGGTTATTAATAGAATTCACTGTTACAGTTTGTAATAAACAAAATACAAAGTTCCAAACCCTCCCATCAAATTAAATAAATCAAAATTATAATTTTATATTCAAAGTTAACATTTTTATTTTTTACTAGTTAGAAGGACCTTGTGTATTCAAATACAGATAAAAAGCTAAAATTAAAACTAGAACATTCATGAGACCCCATTCTGTTCAGCTAAAAAATTCCCCCTTGTTCCTTATTTTGCTTACCTTTCAAAAAACACTTTTGGCAGAAAAGATAAGACTTTTCTTTTAGGGAGCTTGGATCATTGTGAATTATTCATTAGTGACAGAATCGGTGTTTTTAAATATTGAAGGCAAGCAGGCTGGCTTCCTTCTATTTGGAAAATTGCTGCAACACAATCTTTCCATCTCTTATTTCTCATTATACTGTTAAGCTTAGTAAACATCAAAATTTGTTGGGCCATTAAAATATTTGAAATAAGAACAATGTCTTAACAATTTTCTATTATTCATCTTATTGTATATTGTGCTATTTAATAGCGTTATTTTGTCAGTAATTAAACAATCCTTTTTCTTCCTGATTTTCAATGCACAACATAGAGACTGTCTACTGTAAATTGAAAAAAAAAATGAATAACATTCAGTTGTTTTGATTCCCTACTGATAGAAATATTTAGTTTTTACTTGAAAAAAGACAAATAGTAAGTAAGACTGATGAAAAAAGACAAATAGAGAGACTGATGAAAAGAGGCAAATTGTGAGACTGATGAAAAGAGACAAATTGTGAGACTGATGAAAAAGGACAAATAGTAAGTGAGACTGATGAATAGAGACATAGTAAGACTGTGATGAAAAGAGGCAAATAGTAAGACTGTGATGAAAAGAGGCAAATAGACTGATGAAAAGAGACAGACTGATGAAAGACAAATAGTAAGACTGATGAAAAGGGACAAATAGTGAGACTGTGATGAATAGGACATAGTAAGTGAGACTGATGAAAAAAGACACTGTGGTGAGAGAGACTGTGATGAAGTAAGAGAAAAGTCATGGGGCTGTAATAAAATTTTCCTCATGCATATAAAGTTCAAATGCAGTCAGTGTTGAAAATAAATTTTATTGTTTTGTTTATTTCCCTTGCATCATTTTTCTCCCTCTAAAGAATAAGAAAAATAAGTTTTTATTTGTTTTTGTTTTTTTTTCTAGTCTACCTATGATTACGAGGAATTAACTTTTTTTTTTTTTTTTGTTAAATTGTTAACATTTTATTTTTAAAAAAATTTTTTTATTTTGATCATATTTACAAAGAGCATCTAATTTTTAAACTTTTTTATTCTTTAAATATTTATGAATTTCTGATTGCTCTGACTTCTAAGCAAAGATAAAAAGTCAAGTTTTCTCTCTTTAGCAGAGAAAAAAATACAGCTTCAAATTTCTAATGTCAGAATTTACTAAGTTTTGTTTTGTACATGTCTACAACATTAAGGGCACTTAGTAAGAATTGAAATTCTTAATGTTCTACAAAACTTCATTATTATGAATTCTATTTTATTTCTTCATCAAAGAAGGTTTATGGCTTTTGCAGAAAAAATCCTTCATTAGCATTCAATTCATAAATAGAAGCCTCAAATATTTTTCTCCCTTATTTATAACCATTCAGATTGAATTAAATTCTGATGTTAATTTTGACAAGGTTTTATGAGAATACATTTATGCAAACTATGTTGCTGACATTAATCAAAGTGTGTCTGCTGTGAGAGGAAGAGGGTTAATTTCAGTAAGTTCTCATCTAATTTCACCTTTCATATCTCCTTGGCAACTTTAAACTTGGCTATTAATCTCAACCCAGACACACTCTCTTGATATTAGGTTTATTGAAAGATTGACAGAAAGTGTCTGAAAGTTGAGCTGTTTTTTTCTTATTATAAATATTTTTTTTTTTTAAAGGAAAAGAAAACAATTCTAGGGATTATTTTCTTTTTAAAATTGATTGTTTTTTTTTTTTTTTTTTTGTTTTTGTTTTTTGTCTCTTTTGAAAATTAGAAATGTAATTTGGAATAAAAGTGGTAGGAAGATTATTTTTTTGTAAGGAGTTTGTAAGCAGGACCAAGTGCCTAGCTTTAAAATTAAATCTCTACCAGTTAAGACAATATTTGCTTTCAGCCAAAAAGTCCCAGTTAAGACAATATTTGCTTCTAGCAAAAAGTCCCAATAAAATAAAATACTTGAAATATTTACTTTTGGGTAAAAAAATAAAGGAAAATGTTGTTTTTTTTTTTTTTTATAAAAAAAGTTTCTAATTTCATAAAGGCAATAAAATTGAAAATAGGAAAATTTAAAAAGAAAATTGAAAAAGCTAAAAAGTTCCTTTTTGTCAATTATTTTGCTCTCTTTTCAGTTTACTTGTATAACAAAACAGTTTTTAATTTTGATTTAAAGACGCGTTTTCAGAATGTTTTAGTTGCCTACAACGACCTGCATAATTGTGAAACTCCAAATTCTGTTCTATTCGAAACCTTTCCTGGTGGATAATCAATCGCAGTCCTTGATATTATATCAGACAGACACATTACTAAACAGTCTTCCACATAATAATAATTGCTTTTTTCGCTTTACACCAATTTTTGGGGAAATCTAAGTTTGTCATGAAAAATGACATAGTGTAAATAACTTTTGGAAAACTAGGGAAACCTGTGGGATTTCTTGCAGGCTTTATTAGAAGGTACATATATTCACATATATGCCTATATATATATATATATATATATATATATATATATATATATAGGTAACTGACTGACAAAATAGAAAAAAAATCGATGCAAGGCATTTTGTCCTCTAAAAGGACTTCATTAGACGAATGTGCTTATTGATGGAATTAAATGTATGTTGAGGGTGGGGAGGTGTAAAATACCAACCCTACTAAAACTTGGTTATAATTATCCACTGAAGATGTAAGGATGCTAAATTAGTTGTCATTAACTGCTGGTATAAAAACAGTGCTTAATGTAACAAAACAATGCTTGATGTATAATAGCAGCTAAAATTAATACTACTAATAAATATATATTTTGTTACTGTTTGTAGCACAAGTCAGTTTCATGCACGACGCAGTCACCAGGTGCAGATTGAATAGAGTTGTCTGACAATTCTGAGTATATATATATATATATATATATATATATATATATATGACATTTTTATGTTTATACATTCTTTTTATAGATACAAATATTTAATTAAATGCTCTGTTTATAATAAACAGTATTAAACATCATAGAAAATATTCATCCTCCGACAGGCATCGAACCTGTATCCTATACGGAACCGTCATATAGCCTGACGTGTCTTTAACCAATTTGGCCACAGAGGAGCGTTCGGTTAGCAAGGTCGATTTTACTGTTGTTAAACTTCTATCTTCCATGAATCTCTTACGTACATTCATATCTGCTTATTCAAACGTAAACAAATGACGTCACACATTATGAAATGGACAAAGAATGTATAAACATAAAAATGTCTTAAAATAATTGTTGGACTTTGTCCATTCCATTATTTATATATATATATATATATATATATATATATAAAAGTGAACATAGAAGTCAACACTTAGAGGCGACAGTCTGTTTCATGCTATATGCAATCGTCAGACTGACTTCTATGTTCACTTTTATATTTACACACGCTCTATCTCTGATATTGAGCAATTTATCCCATAAATATAGCACACCTTAAGACTATATTTCTTTATATATATATATATATATATATTTACTTGAAATTGAAAAAGAAATTGATGTGTATCATGTAATTGGATCATGGCAAGACTGCCTATGGATGTAACAGCTTTTTGTTGTTACTAGCTGGATAAATAAGCTGAGTTATTGCCCAGGTTTTCTCTCACCATTTCTTTGTTAATCACTGTTAGTAAAGGAAGATTTTGTCATAAGTTTGCCAGAGGATTATACAAGGAGAAGTGGGTTCATGTCTTGTTTTACTAATTCTGCATGGTACCATCTTTGTGTTAAAAGTGTGGGTCACTCAGTCAGGCTTGAAATCTCTACACAATTCTAATTTAGCTTGCTTAACCATCACCTGAAACTCAAACTCCCCAATGAAATAAGTATTTACTCATGTACGTACGTTATAAAAATGTCAGTATTATTAACATATGGATCGGGCCTTTTGCTGAGGATCGGTGTCGTAGTATCTGTGCAGTTTGCTTAACTTTTAACTCTGCCTTTAAAGTTTCTTTTAATGATAGCTGTGAAGAATTATCAGTGTTCAATTTGACAATTAGGTAAAGGTCTGATGTATAAGTATCCAAGATTTTACAGGTATGTGATTGTAGTTTTAGGATCTCAAGATGGGATGTGTATGTGTGTGCACGAGCGCTAATGCCTTAATGATAAGAACCATGTGTGCTTCCGTTGTTTTCAAACAGTCCAAGTACAAAAAAGGAATTTGCCAAAAATGTGACCCTTATCTAACAGAAAACTTCAACAAATTGATGAATAGATTAATGGCCACCTAAAACCTTGTTTTTTTTTTTATTTTCATCTTAAAAAAAACAAACAAAAAAAACAAACTGATAATTACTTATTTAGAATTGATCTCCTTTCACTCACTAATTGTTCAATGAGATGAGCTTGTTGGAGTTAACTTCTCCTTAATTCCCAAATTTTCACTAGGAGTCTCCCTATACTATAAATACTGGGTGACTTTTCACCTCATTCTCTTTTTCATTTCTTCATTTCAGTGACTACAATGTAAGCTCCCTTAGAAGATTCGCGTCTTCCCATTTGTGGGAGACGCCGTGAACATTTATACACACATACACGTACGTACGAACATTCACCAAAGAACAGACACAAACGTTCACACACACGCACAAATATTATTGTCTATGTCCATTGTAAAATTGTTTTGTTTGATACATATATTTGTTTATATATATCGGTCTTGTTTTTTTTATCTTCAAGCCTGGCCATTTTCTTGTAGTGAGACCTTTTAATATTCTACCTGAAGTTACACACGTGTTTCTAATACAACACGTAAATACGCTCCCCCGCTTCTCAACCATCATAGCACACGGTAGACACCCTGATTAAATTTACAAACAAAAGACCTAATTAGTAGGGACCCTTCTGAGAATTGAACTCGCACTAGAGAATTGATTTGAGACAAACTTGCCAGCCGAAAGGCGCTTGTTTTTTGAAATTGGGAACAATATATTTTTCGCATCAATATGAGACCATTTAAAGAAAAGTAAATAAAAATCATTTTTACCATCAGATCAAATTTATTGATTTAATTTCAGCTTCGATTTTGTATCTATATCTGCCATAGAAATTCTAATTTCAAAATGTACTTACGAGAATTCTAAGAATATTCCTGATATGAGTTAGCTTATAATAGCTGTAAAAATAGTTTACAATTCTTAAGGAATCTTTATCTACAATGGATTCTACAGGAATAGAAGTAAATATAAAAGACGAAGGGACGAAGGAATTTATTTACAGTATGTTCTACTCTTTGTGAACCATTTTCTAATGAATAGAAACGATGTTGCTGTAGAGTTTCGTTTTCCAAACATTGCTGAGTTTTCAAACTCATTCCCCGCCATAAGATGATTTTGCATTTTCTCATTCATGTCTTCTATTATGATTTGTGAATGAATCTAGGCGCCAAAAAGATTTAATTCCCAAACCAAACACAGTGTGTTTTGCAAGCAAAATAAGTTGGAGACTTAGACTCAATTTATTTTCGTTCTAATCGACGAGACAGTTTTTTTTTTTTTTTTCGCTTTTAATACAACATTCTTTAATATTTTAAAATGTTTCAATCGAATTAAAAGTATTCAATCTTTTCTTACATGACATGATTTAGAGGTAAATTTTATTTTATTGACTCGATGTCATTTCATTTGAAAGAAAGTCGACTTCATAATTATAGGTCGTAAGGCCAGCTTTGTTGAAAAGGTCATCTACTCTCTTTTACGGCTGATTTTGTGGATGCCTTAAATTATCCTGTATAAAAATTTTCTTTAAACATAATTTGAATTTACATTTGGCAAATCTCACAAGCCCAGTAGAACTATTTCTAGTGAATTATAAACGGAATTCATAATAGCAGACGTTTAAATTTATCTTGAATGACGTTATACAGGTAAATAAATTTGTCTTCTCAGAATGGAAAAACTTGAGATGCGTTCTAGATTGTTCGCTAATTAAATAAAATAATTCTGTTCTGTAGAAGAAAAATATTTTATCAGTAAAGAAACTAACAAGTGATAAAATTCTATTTTCAGATATTTTTATTAAAACCTGCTTATCTTCGATTAAAAAGAAAAGAAAATCCAATATCATTAGTTTTGCTTCCTCCCCAGTATTTGTTATTTGCATTTTTATTCTTTTTATTTTAGCAACACTTTTGTTGCCTATTGAACAAATCTCGTGTTTTCATAGAAGACAATGTCATTATTCGAAACATTCCTCTGTTGAGAGGTTTTACTGGGCCTCACGGCTTATTTAATCGACGTTATCTATGAAAACAAAAAACAAAAAAATACAAAAAAAACAAAACAAAAACGTATGCAATTCTCTTTGCCGTAGAAAACGACCTAAAATGAACAATAACATTTGTTTTGCAGATACTCATTATTTTAATGAACATTGCTGAGAAAGGAATCAGATCGCCCCCCCCCCTTCAAACTTTCTTTAGCTGCCATACTTTACGCAGCAATTATTTTTCTAACATTTCTTTATCTTCTAAGAAAACATTTCTTTATCTTTCAAAGAAAACTTTTTAAAGTTTCATTTTGTAATTTGAGAAGAAGATCGTTTCCCATAAAATGTTTCAAACAGGAAATTGGAAAAATTCTCTGGTAATGAAATTAAGCGTGTGATGATAATGTCCGATTTTGGTTTGGTAGGTAATAGGAATTATGTTATTAGTTTCTTTAGTTGAATTAAGATATTTAGAATTTGATTCTTCTTGTTGTGTTCATTCAATTATTGGCAAAAGTTTTTTTTTTTTTTTTTTTTTACATCGAAGCAATAATTAATGAGTTAAAAGACGACGAATGTGTAGTATTTTTTATGAGGAATGAAAATACGTAACACACATCGGAGTCTTTAGCCTGTTTGCCTGTTTGCTTCATTCGCCATATTCTTTTTTCACCTCCTCATCCCCGATCTATTTTTTGCCTTCCTTTATTGGCGATCTAGGCCAGGGGAAACAACTGGAATTATAATATTACATCTCCACCACTTTTAAAAAAAAATAAAGAATTGAGAAAAAGAAACAGGGAAAATAAATAAAAAAAATGAAATAATATTCTTATTCTTTGAAACTTGTTGGCCTGGATCTGGTTGTTGTTGGTGGCCTGGATCTGGTTCTTAAATGTGTTGTCGTGCCAGAGAGTAGATTTGTGTCGTGCGTTTCATATGAGGCATATTGGCTTGGGTCATCTGGTCGTAAGTTGGTCTCCACTCTTGGTGTAGGATCAAGGTCCATATACATGCATCCTTGGTGAGCACTCTAACATGCTGTCCTATCTGAAGCTTGGAAAGATCTTTTTTGTGCTGGTCATAATGTTTTCTATCCAGCTTATTTTTAGCACAATCGGGCTAATATTCCTTCTTTTTGCGTGGAGTGGTTAACACATTTTACTGGAATGTTCCTCACCAGTTCTCTGTTCTATAGGAGTTTCACTGGTGACGGGACTGTATGGTCTCTCGGAGTTTCTCGGAGGCACAATAATACCATGTCAATGTCGCGGTTGCTCGATGTATCCTTCTTGATGTGAGATTTCATTGTCTGCACGCAACGTTCTGCGAAGCCATTTGATTATAGATATTTTGAAGGGGTGATATGCGATGGTCACATCCCTATTCTTTCACGAACTGCTTAAATAGCGCTGAGCTGAAATTAGCTGCCTTTGTCGCTGACCACCCTGTCTGGCATTCCTTGTTCACCAAATATTTTTTATCCATGCTGGAGAACTCACTTAATCTCCGTATAAAAAGGGGGTTATTTGGAATAACAATCAATAATTAACATAAAGGTGGATACATTAAAGTGGAACATATCAGTGGTGGTGGTGGGGGGAGAGCCACTCTTTGCCATATATGGTCTTTTACTGAGATCTTATGTGGCATTAGGGATTCAGTGGCCTGCACCTTTTTGATGTTTTTGGGAATGTATCACATAGTTGAATCGTCCTGCCAATGTCTTTATTGATGCAGTTCCAGAACACACAGATTTTTGACCTTAGCTTGCCCTTTTCAATCCCTTGTGGGTCTTGTGCAGCATCTCTTGTTGCATAGACACAGTGGGACAATGATTCGATCACCCTTGATGAAGATCCCATTATTCAATGGCTGGCTTATCATGATATGGATTCTATGGTCGTATGTTCTTGCCAACTCCTCTGAATGTGTGGCGACAAAACCTCTTAGAATCACGTCCCTTAGTTTGCACAATGTTTGGTCAACATTTCGATGTCAGTTGCGGTTAACTACTTCGCCGAAAATTGAATGAATTCGACTTTAACATCAACATCGATTGCTTTCTTTGTTTTCTTGTTACGAAGTCTGGAAAATTCATCTGCTAATGTCATTTCTTTATCTGGGCGAATAGACAATGGTCATGTCATAAACTTGCAGCCGGAGCTGCAATCAGGTTTTTTTTTTTTCAGGTTGATCATCTCTAGTGGTTTTGTGTGATCGCTCTCCACTTGGAAAGCACACCCGTAGATGTGCGTTCGAAAAACCCTCACATCCGAACGCAACCGATAGGAGTTCCTGTTCGATATTAGCATACCGTTGTTCTGTTTCTGTCAGACGGTTTCGAAGCAAATGCTATGTGCCTTCCATCCTGCAGAAGAGCAACACCTAGGCATCTATTGGCTGCATCGGTCTGGATTACAGTTCATTTATCAGGATCAAAGTAAGTCAGTGTTACCAGGACAAAAGACATTCTCTGGAAGCAATACCTTCCAAAGGGAGAGTTGAAAGTAATCAGTAGCTGTAGTTTAGAATCGAGTGTGATTGACCAGTATCCATTTTTTATGTCCAAGTTGGAAAAGTACTTGGCATCAGAGAGTTTTTGTGCAAGCTCCTTCATTATGGGCGTCTTATGCTGAAATCGCATGATAGCTCTGTTTCTTTTGGATCTATGCAAAGATGAAGTTTGCCATTTCCTTTCCTAGGCTGTTAACCTATTTCGTAGGCTCACTTACTTCGCAAATGTTTCACTATGTCATCTAACTCGGTGTTGATCTCATCTCTCATATGGATGGGACATTTCATAGATGCGTCCGGTTTTAGGGAAATATGGTATTTACCCGAGAAATTGCCTGTGCAGTTAAACTGATCCGGCTACATGTTTATTTTTGCGGAGTTGATCTGAGCTGGGTTTTTTTGAATGACGCAGTGCAGCTTTACTAGCCTCAGGTTTCTGATCGAGGGTAGTCGTAGAATAGTAGGCCCCTCTGAGGTCACTGTATAGAATTTCATTGTTTTCCACATCCCTTTGTAGGGATATTGTATTTTAATGGACCTATGTTGAGTGATGTTGGAGCCATTATATGCAGTCAGTACAACTGACTCATTACATGTTGCCCCACGGAGTGTCTGTTCAGAAGGGATGATTTTTTCCCCGGAAACATCTTACGGGACATACGTAAAGGGAAGCTATTTCCTTCAGCTTGTGTGTCACCCTTGGTCTTTAGTTTATGGATGCCTGGTAGGTAAGGGAAGCCTTCAATGAAGATCTGCAAAAGCTTCGGTTTGAGTGTCTTGTTTGTTATATCACTGAATCGTATGAAATGACATTTGCTCGAAACGTTCATATAACTCGTCACCGTCATCCTGACAGGAATTTATTGAGTAGAGACAGTTACTATATTTCCTATCATGGTTCCTGTGTTGGTGATTTCCCTGGTTTGAAGTTTTCGTCGTGTGCGTTTGTGTGTGAGTTTCGGTGTTCTCTTTTTTGGTGTTACATACTTTTGTCCATTGATTTTTTTCGTCCACATGCTGAACATTTAGTACCCCAAGCAATCGCCTGCAGAGGTTGCACTTAATAACATTGATTTCTTGAATTTCGGCCAATTGCTTGATATGATTAAGAAAAGCACAATGGATTCTACAGATATTCAGGGCTGCTTAAACTATAAGCCCTTCGCATTTCGCTAAAAGTTGTTTCTGTAACTCTGGGAGCTTCGTTCCGTTAATAGTCTGCTCTATTAAACGTTCTTCGCTTTCCTGGGCATTTTTTTATTTGTCACCTGCACCTAGGTATGAAATCATCAATGCTTTGCGTATATTGTTGCAGGTAAAATTGTGCGATGCAGAAGTTGACTTGAGGTTCTAATCGCTCCTTCATCTCTTTTAAATAACTTTTGGGTTATATTTGTCGGCTTCGTTATCGAAAATCCACGAGTTGAACATTCTCAGAACTTCTTCTCCAGCTAGAAAAAGAATGTGGTCAACCTGTTTGTCAGTTGGTATGATATATTTCTGACAGATGTAGAGTTTACAACGCTGTTTAAACAATCTGAACGAATCCACCAGGTTTGTGGGCATCCAGCACATTACCGGTTCGTACGTGTTTACAGCTATTGCGACTAATACTGCTGTGAAGCACGGAGACAATAAATATGTAATACTGTAAAGTGGTTTTGTTTCACTGAAGAGTGTTTGAACGGCAATTTCTTTTTCTTTTCCTCTTCCGTATTAATTATTATTATTATTTTTTTAAATAAAAAAGAAAATTGGCGGCGTTCGTGAAGTCTGCATGTGGTGTCGCTGCTGCTTGTAGCAATCCTCGTTATTCCTGCCAGAGGGGACCAAAGTCCGTTCAACTCGAAGTATGTCTTTATTTTTATGAGAAATGAAGACACGTAACATGCATTTTAGGGTCTAGCCAGCTTGCTGTTTGCTTTATTTGTCATATGCTTTTTTTTTTTACCCCTTCCTACTCGATCCGTTTTCTGTCTCCCCTTATTGGAGAGCTAGACTAGGGGAGATAACTGGAATCAAATATTACAGTGTGTACTCAAGATTATGAATCTTTAGAAAATCCAACTGCCAACAAAACCAGAAATGTCGATACACTTTCCTTTTAATTACAATAGAGTACCTTTTTTTTTTTTCGAAAGAAGGACGACACAGTTCACTCGGTATTTAGACAATTTTTTTCGATCCCAAATCATAGAAACGTATGTGTATAGCGACGTATGGATAAATGGATATTTTTAGTTTTCAGTCATATCACAAATATATCTTTTTTAATCATTTCACCTCAAACAAGACAATAAAGCCACTAAGACGCAATAGGATTACTGAGTGTGAGAGAATATGAGAAAAAACATTAAGGGGAGATAGCAGTAAAAGAATAAGAATTAAGAAACCAGAAGATAACGATTGACGTTACACTTAAATAGAAGCCGGAGTTGGAGAATTCCAAAGGCGAGTAGTGCGAAGGAAGGAACTGTTAGCATAGAACTTACGGTTACATCCAGCTATTTCAACTGTAAATGATGAGACCTTACCGACAATCAAGTACTGCGCTTAAATTTATAAAATATAGATACCATAAATATAAGTATTTATTTATAAGTATTTATAGAAAAGGCAAAGGGAAGCTACATTACGACGATGAGAAAGTGATTGAAGCCGAGATGCCAGATTAAGACAAAGATTCTTTTGTCTATTTTATCAAGAATTTTTAAATACATAACAGAAGCATCAGAGCATTTAAGCACATTTGCTAGCAGCCCATTTACAGGCGAAATAAGTGTTTGTTTTGTTAATGTTGGACGAAAAAAATATTCTAGCATTGTTTAATCTCATTAAGCAATTGATATCTGCATTTGTGGATTTAAGTTTGGGATTAGATCAGCGAGTTTGCTGTAGGCCAAAAGGATGTCATATCCTAGGTTGGTTGAAATTCGTCGGCAAAAAACAAAAAACAAAAAAAAAATCACAGAAAGTGAGGAGGTTTATTTTAATTTCAAACCAAAGTAATAGAATAAAAATTGACAGCATATAGGAGTGCTTTCCGTAGAAAAGAAGAGTGTGTAGATGGCACGAACCAATCGAAGTTCGATCTTTGCAAATTAATCTGGTCTTGTTGCGAAAGGAATCAAAGGCAATTGATTGGAGGAACAAGGTTTGCAGATGAATTACGACTAAAGATAATTCCATTTTCATTGAGTACTTTATATATGTGCCATGTTTAGTAACACACACACACACACACAGACACACATACATACACATATATATATTTATATATTGGCGTGCAAAACTTTTGGATCGCTTTGACAAATTAATTACTTTTGTTAATTTTCCCGCAAATCCAGAGTGGTTAGCAATACCTTTTCTAAGTGCATTTTGTGATCATTCAGAGCCAGAAAAGAAGTTACTGCATTTTCATTAATATTTTATGGTGAATGATAGCGCATCTTAGGCATGATGATGCTAAAATAAAGAGTGAAATAATAGTTTAGCAGATTATTATTTGTAGGGAAAATATATCTCGGCTCCGACTTCTGGATGTTGACAGCCTGGGTCAGATGTAAGCCATAATAGGGAAGTTGATTTTGATTGGCTGAGATAGCATGGGAAAGAGATAGGAGAAATGTTTCAGCGAGTTGGTTCTTACCCGTCAAGCGATGTAGACATGTTCTCTTTCGTGTCCGAAACGGCTCCCTAGTGAGAGGATGAGACGATCCCCACTGGGTAGTTAGGTAATGTACATGTCGACATGAGTAATAAAAATAGTTAAGTTAATATTCTCTGTGTCTGAAGTCTTTCACCGCCGAAGCTACACAATTAGCGATCACCGACTGAGAGAAGAGGAGATGAGAAAAAAACCAGGAGGCAATGCAAGAAAAGACCATGCACAAATACTGGCCCGCCAGCGCTAATTTAGCCTCTCTGCTGTTTACCTCAGTTAAAAATGAAAATTTCTTTCCTATTTTTGCTAAAAATGATCTATATTATTACAGAAAATACAAAATGTCAAAATATCGAGTTAGCAATTCGTGTTGTTACCTTTGGCCTGAATAACTGGCTCAACCCAATATGACATTGAATAGAATAAGGTCCAGATGCTCTCGTTGGGAATTGTTTTCCCCATTCATCTTGGTTGTAGTCTCAAAGCTCTTGGAAATTGTGTTTTTTTTTGTTGGAGCACTTGTTTCTTCAGTTCCCACCAGATTGGTCCCATTAAATTGAGATCAGGACTTAGTGTTGGCCAGTCTTTCAAAAGTTAAACATCTTCATCCATAAGAAACCATTTTTGTTACACGTAATGGGTGGCCAAGGGCAACATCATACTGAACAAAAATCTCCCTATTCGATCTTAGGCAGAAGATTCTTATTTAGAAATTTGCATATTATCATGACTTTATCATCTATGGCCAAAGCTTTTGCATGGCCTTTTTTCAGCTTGAAGCTGCTTAAAGCAGTGTGTCTCCTGTCACACGGCACTTAAGAAAACGCAATAACTTATTTTCCACTTCCCACATACACTAGTGATAAAAGTCGGGCGCTAGACAATCTTAACTTTTAATAAAATAAAAAGGTGTATAACCATTTTATGTAGATTGCCCTAAACTTTTGCAAATCAGTATATATATATATATATATATATATATATATATATATATATATATATATATATATATATATATATATATATATATGTGTGTGTGTGTGTGTGTGTGTGTGGGTGGGTTGGTCTTTATATTGTTTAAAATTTATTTATAAGGGAAGAGTTTATAAAAGTGAACATTGAAATCAAAACCCAGAGGCGACAATCTGTTTCATGCTAAACGCAATCGTCAGGCCATGTGTGTTTTGTTTTTGCTCGACACTTTGTATATACAGACCAATGATGCATTGTGGTTAGTTGTTAATACAATAGACTGCTCACAATGTAATGACTACCCACAATGTAACACTGACCTGTATATATATAAAACGTCGAGTAAAAACACAGCGCACATGGCCTGACGATTGCGTTTAGCATGAAACAGACTGTCGCCATTGGGTCTCTCTCTCTCTCTCTCTCTCTCTCTATATATATATATATATATATATATATATATATATATATAAAGGAAGACAGACAAACAGGCAAAAAGATAGAAAAATATAAACAGTGCAGTATATGTTTTAACTACTATTACTACTGAAAAATATTCCCTCAAGTTGACAAAGTTTCTGGGTAGACAATACGAACGCTTGTCTCATTGGGTGCCTGTGTGATTTTTTTGTGTGTACCTAATGATCAATATAGAGTTTGTCCATGGAAAAATCATGATGGCCTTTTGACCTTTTCCGTCAAAGCTGTGCGTCACTGGGAATTGAAGTCTATTAAATTCAAAGGGCAAGTCTTTTGGAATTATGAAAATGTTGGGATGAATACCCCACCCCTTTTGTCTGCCTCAAGATGAATATCTTCCATGATGACATGTGGAAGAAACTGCTTGACAACTTTGTGGGGTCGTCATTTCTTAGATGTGAAGCCTGTGAGGAGGAGCGCCAGGTAGTTTTAGCGAGGTGAGGAATACTGTCGTGTCCTGAACAACCTCAAAATCTTCTGAAATGTATCAACTGACTTTTACAATTAACCCTACCTAAGTATCTGCTGCAGCAGTTTTGGTTTTTTTTTTCGACTGCATCATTCTTTGGAGCAAGAGTGTCTCACTTGCAGAGATATAAATGGATCCTATATTTTTAGCCTTTTGTTTTAAAATCAAGTTTATTTTTAGAATTTTTGTCTATGAATGTGTAAGAGGATTGCACAACTTTTTACAAAGAAAACAGAAAGAAAAAAACTCAAATATTTAGTCTTTTGATTTTTTTCGCTTGAATGAAAAAAAAAGCTCTTTTGATCCAATATTGACATCTCGTGATTTCCAATAAGTATGGGTGCCAGCATTATTCTCTCTTATCACGTCTTAAAGTAAGAATTAAATGCTTGTTCTGATTATTATTGAATATTTAAGCCAAAAAAATGTATTTTTTTCAAATATGATATTTTGTTTATTGAAACAAGTTCTGTCAAAATTGTTTACAATAAAGTATAGCGAAATGAATATTCAATTAAATTGACATCAAAAATCTTATGTTTGTCATAATTGTCATCTGATAAAACTGATTCACTTCCTTCCCCAAATCTCTTCTACTTCCTGTCAATTACAAGCATCCAGACAACGTGTTGATAAATGGTGATAAGACAATCAGTAAAAACTCCCAGCTCAGCATTCAATACCATATGGATTGTTTGCATTTTTTTTTTTTCGTTTCTCTTATTATGTGTTCCTATCTTTGCATAAGAGTTTCAAAGTAGTTGCCTTTTAGCTATGTAACAGTTGAAGTTTGGTTTTGAAATTTTACTCTGACTTCATTGCTCATCTTCAGTATCGTTTTCAATAAGAAAATCTTTTTAAAGTTAATCTTCCATATCTTTTTAAAATTTACATAAAATTAACTTTTGTTTTAAACGCTTCGCATAAGATTTTTTGTCGGCAGATTTTTTGTTTCTGTTCATTAGATGAGAAAATTAGCAAAGGATCAGCTTTGCCTATTTTTGACAATAAGTTGAAATGATGTTTCATGTTTTGATATTGCAGATACGAAATATTTATTCAGGTAAAACATGGCGGCTTGTAATATCGTTAGATGAAATTTTTTAATATCCTTTTTTCTTTCGTCTGTTTTCTGTCTACTCTGTCCTCCCCTTTCTTTCTTTCTTTCTTTCTTTCTTTCTTTCTTTCTTTCTTTCTTTACAATATCGATATATAGACCGGGTGACTACATCGATAATAACATTTTGACAATGCTTTCACCTTGTCCTAATGATATAAGTTCAAATTCTCTCTATCCCCTATATATTAAAGTCAATATAAAAGTTTTATTTTACTTCTGCTGCATCTCATCATCTCGGCATAAAACATCTTATCCTGACGACAAGCAGATTATATGAATGTTTGTCAGAAATCATTTTCTTCAGCAAGGGAATTAACAAGTGTAAGATTGTAATGAAAATGATGAGAAAGATGGAACGAATAGAAAAAAAAACAAGGAGTCGCATGACTCCCACCGAAGGCGGCAAATATAAGGCACAAGGTGCAACGACTTAGTGAATGTTTCTACAAACACGAATAATGTATATTTTTATGAGAAGACGCTTGAACTATTTTGGAAATATACAGTTCTCAATCTTTAGTGTCAGCTCCCGGCTAATTCTCGAGTGAACATTCAGTGAATAAATAGTTAGAATAGTACCCATAAAAATAACAAGGTCCTTGACGTATGAGTCGGCACTTGTGTCTCGGATAAGAATGTAGTGTTACGAGGATGCATTTCTATAATAACGGATTCCACTGAGTTCTACTTATTATTACAAAAAAGTTTTCATTCATGAAGTAGTTGTAAAATAGAGAAATTAGAAATAGAATATTTGGAAGATTCTAGATCATTCTAGTATATTCGAGAAAAATCTAGATGATTCGAGAAACATCTAGAAATATGCAAATTAGATGTTAACCCCTATAAAAATAGGATTTTGGAAAAGGGTTGTCAGTTGATGAATGGAAATTTCTGCTGTTATCAACTCCGGCTTTTGATTCGAGGATTATTATATCCAGCTGAAAGAATCTCTATAAAAAGTTGCCGACCAACCAAAACCCAAAAGAGAATTTCATGGAACAAATTTGGTAAATAGAATTTTGACTAATTTTCATTGACCAAACTAAAAATTAATATTTATTTACACACCTTTGTGGATTTCCAAATATAGAACTTAGATTACTTCACTAGCCCTAAAGTGATAAAGATATTTGATTCTCTTTCCTTCACCCTCGCAACACTTCGCCAGTAACTCTGTGTTTTCTGTTTTGTAGGCCACAATTGTTTGTCCTGTATATATTTTATGTTCTGTTTTAGTAAATTAAATATTTGTTTGAGATTTAGCTCTGTGTTGTGGTAAATCATTTTTTTTCCTTTGTTACAATTATCAACACGTAACAGTAGTATCTGAGTAGTGGGAAAAATGCGCGTGCACACACATACGCGCGCACACAAACATACACACAATATAGACGTTATCTGCTCAACTGTCCATTTCCTCACGATAACCGAATTCCGTCCTGGGTAAGACGATGAACTACATCCGCGTCCTGGGTAAGACGATAAACTACGTCCAATAGCAAGGCCTCTGTTCAGCAGGTTTTGAGGATCGTGGAACAACCTCTTAATTGTTGGTGTTCCCAGGTCCACCCTGACCCGGGGTGTTAGCACCTGTTAGGGTCCCAAATATGGGTAAATAATTAACTCCCAAACTGGGCTTAAAACACTATGAAAGTGTAAAGATAGGTTTTAATACCAGAAATACTTTGTAAAAAATTATTACCAGCAATAAATTTTTAGAGAAAAATTATTACTAGCAATACATTTCTGAAAAAAATATTACCAGCAATAAAAAATCTTGTCGGCATTAAATAGTCCATTGTGGTTGATATGCCGTAAACCAAAACCAAACCAAACCAAGCCAAACCAAACCGATAACCGAATTGGGAAGAGTATGGAAGGAGGCCTGAAGGAAAAAAGCTATGAAAAAAAAAAAAAAAAAAAATGAAAAGAAAAGCGGCTGAAGGGAAAAGAAGAAATGATGACGACAAAAGAAAATATAAAGACGCTGGTTTACTTGAGTTTTATTACTTCTCTCATCTTGTGAAATGGACGAACAACAAAAAAAAAATATTTAACCGTTTTTTTTTGGTGCATGGTGCATACTTACCGTAGGGAGGAAGATAAATACTTTTTCATTATGTTCCGTGTCCCCTCAGGACGTGGGTGATCATGGTTCCCCACAACTTCCTGGCCTCTTTAAATCTTTAATAAATTTTGTCTTTTTGTTATCTCTCCTAAACCCTGTTCCGTCATCCATTTACTTAAGCTCATCAAGTATGTTATATGCTGCTTTCCTCGGCCCCTCTTGCTCCCAATCTGTCCTGTGAGTATCAGATTTTCCAAACACTCTTTTCTCATTATGTGTCCCAGAAATTGCAACTGTCTCTTCCTGATGTTAAGTGTAAGTTTCCTTTTTATTTCCATTTTCTCTAAAACCTCGTCGTTGCTCACGTGTTCGGTCTCTGGTATCCTCAGTATCTTTCTGCAGAACCACACTTCTGCTGCTTCAGATTTCTTCTTGATCTTTGAGGAGATTGCCCACCATTCATTGCCATAGAGGGGAACAGATATCACGTAACAGTTCAATATGCTTTTCTTTATTTCTAGTGAAGTTTTTTCTGTTTCCCAATACTCCTCTGCTTAGTTTTTGGAATGAATTTTTGGCAATCCCAACGCGTCTTCGGATTTCAGTGTCACATTTTCCATCCTCTGATTACGTCCCAGATATTTAAATTTTTGTACTTATTTGATTTTGGTATCTCCAAATTGTAATTTGTGTTTTTGGGGCTGATCCCTTTTGCATTCTGCCTTCTTGTAGTTTATGTTTAGTTCTTTCTTCGGTAAATCTGAAGATTAAGTTCCTGATTCGTTCGCGGAAGCTTACTTTGTTAAATGCCTTTTTACTGATCTTCCTATCTTCTGACTCGTCTCGATTACTGCGCAAAACCCAAAGAAATCTTTAGACACTTTTAAAAGTGAAACTTTTATTGAATTCTTTTTTTAAAAATTTAAGTTAAAAGCAATGACAAATATTGTTTTTTTTATCTTGAAGCTGTAATAATGATGAATTCTACTTTATCTAACGCATTTGTGTAAATCTATAAAACACATGTACACCTCCTCCTGTATTTATATTACTGTTTTTGATATGCATAAATATCGCGTTCTTTGTTCCAGTGTCTTTGATGAATTCGCACCATTCTTGTCCCATCTCCGGTCGGATTCTGTTGTGGTCTATTATTCAGATGATAAGTTTTCTAATATGTCTCATTATGCTGATTGTCCGATGGAGTTCACATTCGTTTGCACTTTGTTTCTTAGGCAGTCCTATGAAATGAAATCTCATTCGATATTCCCGTATATCAACACTGTTATGTATTTCATTTATTATTTTTATAATCTTGTCTATGCGAAAATCATCTAAGGTTGCCAGCATCTCTATTGCAATTCCTTTGTTTCTATTCAATTTGTCTAGTGCAGCTTCCACTTCGGGTTTTAATATTTCCGGTCAGTTGATATTTCTCTGTTTTGCTGACTGTTCACTTTCGCCGTGGAAGATTTGTCCGATATATTCTTTCTGTCGCTGAAGTATTTTTCTTTCTCTACTATCATCATTCCGTCTTTAGATTTATGCATCCTGTTGATGAGCATATCTATTTTCCAGTTAGTTCTCTTATCTTATGTATCTGTGATACTCATTCTTTCTATTTCTGCACGTGTTTCGTTGAGCCATTCCTTTTTAGCCTGTTTTTATTTGTTGTTTATTTTTTTGCGTGGTGTTCTATATCCTATTCCGTGTCTTGGTATTGATTTTTGTCTTCTTTTTGACATTTTACGGAATTTTCGGACACGCCTGTGTCCTTTTTCGACGAGACGGGGAATAAAGTGGGACTCAATTTTCTTACAATAATACAACACATGAAAACTCCACCCCTAAAAAACAACAACATTCCCTTGAAAAGTGACCCCCACTTGTTTGTTTATTTCTCGTACTGTTGAAAAAATTCCGTCTTTAAAATATTTCTCTTCGGGCTTCTGTTTAGTCAAAAGGTCTAAAATATATAATACATATGTTGTTTTTTTATTCCTCAAGTTTCATTAACCGACCTATTATATCCCACCTCCAAACACACACACACACACACACACATATATAATAGTGACCTGCCAATAATGGTAAAATGTTGTCAGAACACGAACGCAAATTTACTGTGAATGATTCTCGCGATTAAAGCACTTTCTATATATTTCGGTCTTAGTAAATTGTTTTCTCTTTTAATTAGAGTGGCATTTTTAAATCAAAATTGTGGTCAGTCTCGTTACGGTCACCACCTGATTAATGTGTTTTTTTTTTTAATAAATGTGTGTTTGTGTGTTTGTCTTTGTGCTTGTAGCGCTAATATATATTCTGCACCGTTTTTTTTCCTCGATGTAAGACAAATTCATCTTGAATTAAAAAAGATCCAAAGTCAGAATTAACTCTTCATGAATTTTGGTCTCACTGTCTACATTCGACGATGGTGGAAGGTAGGTTCTATCTACAACTAGTTTTTTTATTGTAAGATTGTACCAAGCTGATGTTTCTTTCCGTTTCCTTTTTAAGTTTCTTAAAAGATGACCGACTCCATCACAATGTAAATAATAATAAATATTTGATTTAATAAGAGATGAATAAAACGAAGGCGTCGACAATCACAATAAAGAAGAAAAGAATTCTTTTTTTTTTTTTTTTTTTTTGCGAATATCTTTCCTTCGAGGAACTCACGGCATATGAATATTGTTTAGTTGCCAAGATTCTATCTTGCATCGGGTATGAAAGAGAAAAACAAAACTTGTTCTCTGGGAGAAGCTAAAAGCTATTAAAGGATTTGGCCGGAGAAACACATCAAATATATTGTTATGAGTTTTTATTTTATTTACTTCTTCGAAACACAGGTGAATATTGAGAACGATCGAGAGAAGAAGAGACATTGAGATCTGCATTCATTTAAACAAAAATATCCGGTGAATAGCGAAGAGAAGTCAACAACACTTTTGCTATTATGAACAGATGAGAGAGAGAGAGAGAGAGAGAGAGAGAGAGAGAGAGAGAGAGAGGGAGAGAGAGAGGGTGTGTGTGATTACGTTACTGATTATAGTGAAAAAAGGAACAGAGAAAGAGAGAGAGAAAGAAACAGAGAGAGAGAGAGAGAGAGGGTGTGTGTGATTACGTTGCTGATTATAGTGAAAAAAGGAACAGAGAAAGAGAGAGAGAGAAAGAAACAGAGAGAGAGAGAGAGAGGGTGTGTGTGATTGCGTTGTTGATTATAGTGAAAAAAGGAACAGAGAAAGAGAGAGAGAGAAAGGAACAGAGAGAGAGAAGGGGGTGATTACGTTGCTGATTATAGTGAAAAGAGGAACAGAGAAAGAGAGAGGAAGGAACAGAGAGAGAGAGAGAGAGAGAGAAAGAGAGAGAGAGAGAGGGGGGCATTACATTATTGAGTAGGGTAAAAAAACAGGCACACAAATTTCATGTAATAAAAAGTTCCTTAAAAAACTAGAATTGCTTCATCATCATCATCATCATCATCATCATCATCATCATCTTTTAATCAATTTTCATACATTTTGCCTGAATATTTGGGATGAGGAGTTATTATTATTTACATTTCTATTTCTCTTCGGGCTATTGTCCTCATCTTACAACAAACTGTTCAAAGGGACAATGGCCTAGTGGATTAAAACGTTGGTTTGTGAATTTAGTTCTTATTTTGATTTACTTCTGTTCAGTTATTGCTCGCCCATTTCCACTGCCCGACGCAGGGATTGAACTCACAATCACTATATCACCAAATTCACAAACATCTTTAGCGAGAGAAAATGTGCAAGCAGTACTACTCTCTTAAAGTATATAAGGCAACTCAATATCAGGAACCAAAACACACCAAAAATAAAATGGTAAAAAAAAAAAAAAACAGTTCCCCAAAATTTCAGAACAAAATAAGCCATTAAAGGAAAGATCGGAACCATTTCCCAAATATACTGTATACCTAAACACATCTAAAAAAAAAAAAAATTAAATTAAATTGAAAAGTTTAAAATTTGCTTCGTGCACATGTGTAGAGTTACATCAACGTAATCATCACTTTCGTCCGATGAAAATCGTAAAGAGCAAAAACGCATCACATTTTCATAAATTTTATATCGTGACTATATACTTTGTTATATGCATATATTTAGATCGTAGCTTATTTTAGATACTTTTTTTTACATACCTAATACATCTGTCTTAGGAAAATTTATTGTGTTTGTATTGTCTTTCGCAAGATGTCATAATCCCATGTATACACTTGTATCTCATTAAGTTAAGGGCAGTCGATCTTAAAGTTTATTCCAACGTAATTTCAATAGAAACAAAATGAATAACATGTATTTTTTATTTTTTCCTCCATAATTTTAAAATTTTAAACTTAATATAGATTAAATTTACATTTTTGAAATGGGTAGATTTTAATTTTAATTTCAAATTTTATCGTACAATTCAATACTTATTAGTTATAATAAATTCTATTTTAGTATAAACCTAACTTTAAAGCATTTAATAGTTATTATAACCTTATTTCGTTGTCAAGTTTTTTGAATTTTCGTATACTTGTATTTTGATTGGTCATTCCAGCTTATGCGACAGCGTTTCCCCTTACGAAGGGTGGTTAATTAATTTGAACCTTTTAAAACCTTTATTCTACAATCTACATTCAACATCATCACTTGATAAGACACCAGAGGTGTTGAAACAAAATGGCTATTTTGTAGTGATTTTATAACATATTTATGTTATAATTTTTAAATAAATAATTCGCTCTACTCTGTATTGAGCCCTCTTTTAAGAATAGTAATTCTTGGTTGTTGGAATTTATTCCGCATACACCAATCACATACTTGGGTACATATATATATATATATATATATATATATGTGTGTGTGTGTGTGTGTGTGTATATATATATATATATAAATATATATATATATATATATATATATATATATATATATATATATATATATCCAACTGCCAAAATGTAGGCTATGAATAGATTCTGACAAGACCAACAAGCCCATTCTGCTGGGGGTTCAAGTGTTGTAAAGCTCCAAGAAAATTTTGACCAATTACACGGGAATTTCGAGGGCATACGAAATAGAGTATATTCTAAGGCCGACATTAGCTACTTTAACTGATTGCCTTATGATTCTATCAGTAAAATGGCAATTATTTTAATAGCAAACAAAATCATAGATGAGATTAGTGGCCCTGAAGTTTAAGCTTTATCAAGTTTCACTAATAGATCCACCATTGAATAAGTGTTTGACAAAACGGACAATAGTTTAGCAGTGCGTTTCGTTCAAAAGACGAAAGTTTTCAGACTAATCTTTTATTTGTTCTCACTTTTCCCTCATCTTTTGAACTGAAGTAGAGGTTTATCTCTTGTTTCCTGTTTTAAGATTGGATTTTCCGGTTCCTTCTAAAATATTTGAATTCTCTTCCATTCCCTTTGCGCTTTAATGGCATTATCGCCTTGCTTGGAGTGAATTGGTTAAAAAAATGATTAAAAAAAATAAATTATTTTTCCGCTACCTACAATTACATCATAACTAAATTAAAATTCTATAACCTAATTCTGATGAATTTTATTCCTAACACCAAATTACGAAAGGAAAAACTAAATAATCTGGAAACTGAATTGTCTGCAATGCTGGAAAATTTGTCAAGCTTCATATGTGACCGGCTTTGAAGGCCAGGCATAAAGTGAAACATTCGGAATAAATGAGAAAGTATTTGAAAAATGACTTCAATGTTGTTCGTTTTAGTGCCGAGTGCCGAGCTACCTTTGATCGACCGGATGGCTGGAGTGTGGACTGGGTTACAAAACAACAGTATCCTGTACGATTTAGGCGTCAGCATGGCGATAAAGAAGTTATGTTTGGGGTCTGGAATTGTTGGAGATGAGTTGGTTGGGCCTTGGCATGTAGACGATGAAAAGAAAAATGACTTTCCTAGAATATTTTACATTTTCGAAGGGTAGCTTTCAGCGTTTGTTTATTAAAATTCTGTCGGTTTACGTACGAATCTTATCTTCATGCAGGACAACGCCTCTTGGAAGAGTTGAGCATGCAACAGTCGACTACCTGACATGAGGGGGAAACATTATATTGAATCCATCACCAGATCAGCTGCTAAGAATGTCAAATTCATTGTGTCGAATTCATTGTGTCGAATTCATTGTGTCGAATTCATTGGGTCGAATTCATTGTGTTTATTCTCTCGAGAATCTATCTTGCATATCTATAAAGTCTACAATTCGTCCATGCTTAGAATATTGCCATCATACATGGTCCGGTGTCCCTGCCTGCTATTTATCTGGAGCTCTTCGATAGGATCCAAAGAAGAATCAGCAATATTATTGGTCCTGATCTGGCGGCTTGGCTTCAGTCACTTGCCCACCGCATAAGTTTGCCTTTCTGTGCCATTTTTTTTATAAATACTTTCATGATAATTGTTCAGATAAGCTCTTCGCTATGGAACCTGGCGTCAAGTTCTCTTTACAGTTGAGCAAGAGTTCTATGCTAAGAGTTTCTTTTCTCGAATTTCTCACTTGTGCACCTCCCTTCCATGTTTTCCATCCATGTTTAATCGGCAAAAATTTAAATGCAATGTCTATCGCTATCTATTGTGCTCCTGATTAAGCTTTTCTTTTTCTTCTCATTGCTAAGGTTTCTGTTCCTAATTTATCCACACCCTGTAACCCACTTGCGTGCTAGTGGTTGTACTGTCTTGCTTGGGGTGATATCGATAAAAAAAAATAACTGCATTAGTTGGTGACCGTAACGAGATTGACCACAATTTTGATTTAAAAATGCCACTCTAATTAAAAGAGAAAACAATTTACTAAGACTAAAATATATAGAAAGTGCTCTAATTGAGAGAATCATCCACAGTAAATTTGCATTCGTCTTCTGACAATATTTTACCATTCTTGGAGAGATTCTTGGTAGGTCATCTATTATCACAATGTGGTACATTTAATAACAAAAGTTATGCAAACGTGAACAAAAACAAAATAATCTAAATGAAATCGTCTAGATTATTGTTTCAAAACATATAATAAATTTTAAAAAATTAAATTTAAAATTCTAAGCGTTCCTCTTAACTTCTTGCGCATGCATAGTTGCATTAATGTTAGACATAAATTTAGTGTGATGATGTCCTAAAGGGCGAAATGTGTCACACGAAAACCTTTTCCACGTTGTCTTATATATATATATATATATATATATATATATATATATATATATGTATGTATGTATGTATGTATGGGACAAAGAGCGTATTCAAATATATACTGCTGTATAGGAAGACTGATTTTGCATAAGAGTTCTAAACTATTTTCCTTGTTTCTAACGATTTTTTGTTTCTTAATACATTGCTTAGCTTTTGGAAGGCATCTTTTTCTATGCCAGTACGTCTTCGGATTTCAGTGTTGCACTTTCTGTCCTCTTTTAAAACACTTCCCATATATTTAAATTGTTGTACTTGTTTGATTTTGGTAACTCCACTCTGTAAATTGTATGTTGGGCTGTTCCTTTTGCTAACAGCCATTAATTCATACTAAAGGAGTTCTTGTAGTTTTATTTCTTCTCTCATTCTCAAATGTCATCTACATATCTTATGATTGTGCCCGCCAATAAAGAATCTCGGTAGGACTTCTAATTCTCTTACAATCACCTCACTGTACAGGATGAATAAATCCAGTGAGAAGGCACATCCTTGTCTTATACCGCTTTCGATTTTTGTATATCCACTGAATACATTTTCTATCCCAATGCAGGCGGTTTTCTGCCAGTATAGGTTCCAGATTATTCTAATGTCCTTCCCAAATATGTCAAAGTTAACGAGTAGTTCCAACAGTTCTTTATGACGTACCTTATCAAATGCTTTTGTATAATCTATGAAACACAGGTACACATCCTTCTGCATTTGTAGTGCTCTTTTTGATAACATATTGAGTATAAATATTGCATTGCTTCTTCCGGTGTCCTTAACGAAACAGTACTGTTCTTATGCTAGTTCGGATCTAATTCTACTGCGTGCACTATTCATTAGAATCCGGATGATAAGTTTTGTTATATGGCTGATTAGTCTGATTGTCCGATGGAGTTCACATTTGTTTGCGTTTGGCTTCTTAGGCAGTGCTATGAAAATAGATCTACTTAGGTCTTCCGGTATATCACCACTGTTGTGTATTTGATTTATTATTTCTGTAATGTCAAAATCGTCTCAGGCTGCTAGAATCTCTACTACAATTCCGTCTGGCCCCGCCGCTTTGTTTCTCTGTGTGTGCGCATTTGAGCAGCAGTCTTTCACTAATATAAACTTGATTAATGACAACAAAATTTTCTTTGCTGTTAGCTTTTTCTATTTTTGTATGGAAGTGGGTCCAACGATTGTAAATAATGTCCAAAAAGTTGTCATCAAGCACTTTCAATCATGCTTGTAGTCCTTTTGGAGTTTGTGGACGGGAGCTTCTGTGTAAGTGTGCACCCTTTCCGGTTTTATTAAATATTCCAGCGTGTGCACTGGTAAATATATTATACCTATTCAGTTTTTTTTTCTATCTGGCAGAAATTCCGTTACCTTTTCCGCGTCGTCAAAACGTCGCAGTTCTATCGGTATTTCCATGGCAAATGTTCATACATTTTACATTCCTTTGTGCCACCAGTTTGAACCTTTATAGTTTAGATATGCTTTGTCACGTACACAGGTTCGAATCCTCCTCATTCCCTGGAAATTCCTTCTTTCCACTTGAATACGAATTCAAGTGGAAAGAAGGAATTTTCAGCTTATTTCTAAGCTGTTAGTTTGTAGAACAGACTCCCGAGAGGATACTTTCCTAATCAATACAATCTGAACTTCTTCAAATCTAGAGTCAACCATTATCTATCCTACTAATTCACATGATCTGCACTTACTTTCACACTTACGTCTATACAACAACTTCACCCATTAAACCTCTACTTTGAGTGGCTCTTGGGCCTTGTATCATGTGAACACTTAGTTAAAAAATGTTTTCTGTAAGAATTGTCCTTTCTCCTCATTCTCTTCCACTCCGAGTAACACCATGTGTCTTAGTGGCATCAACGCCTTGTTTGGTGTGAAATGAATTTAGAGAGAGAGAGAGAGAGAGAGAGAGAGAGAGAGAGACTATTTTTAAACTATTGTCTGAACATTCTTGATACTGATACATTATTCTTTGATTTCAGCACGTAATTCAGCAGATGTGTGGGTGTGGATGAAAAAAAGAACCCTTTCGCCAATCAGCCGGAAGTCATTTACTCTTTCACCTGACATTAAAGTATGAAGCTCATTCATTGTGTCTACTAAGTAACCAAATAAATCAAACTTCACTTGAAACTGTTTGATTAACAACACTATTTAGACATGCTTCAATAACAGATCTTGCAGGAAAAGGGAACTGAAGACTCTTGTTTATTTACAGGAACTTGTTAAACAGATACAACAATATGTATTGTTAAAAAATCTATCATATATACGTTTTACATTTAACGATTCATTTCTTGTATATATATATATATATACGTGTGTGTGTTTGTGTGTGTGTATTAGACCTTTAATATAAACCTTTGAACTATACTTCAGCTTTTGTAGAGAGTAGTAATTATTGATTATTGATTAATATATGTTCCTTCAAATAAACGCGTCCGTGAGTTTTTAAGCCTTGTGCTTTAATAGACTGTGGCGAAGTAATCAACATTTTTCACGTCATTTGCTTTGCACACAAGCGCAAAACACAAAGGAATTCCGCATCTATCGCTTGCTGTTCTTTTTATTTAATTCTTTCAATATTTTTACAGATTTCCGAACTCTTACTGGTTTGACCTATATAGGCACCATCACTTTATTTTACGAATATATTTGTTTTTTTTCTTTAAGATATGTTTGTAAAAGGGAGAGAGCGTTCATGTGGAAGATAAGAGAGAGAGAGAGAGAAAGAGAGAGAGAGAAAGAGAAAAGAAGAAAGAATAGAGACAGATAGAGAAAAAGAGAGAGAAAGAATCGTTAACGCCGGTGATTTTTTAAGATTATTTGAGATAGGGTCACGCACTTTTGTTGTTCGTGTCGTATAAGTGGTTAAAGGTTTGAAGAGAAAGTGTTTTAATTAGAGAAATGCAAAACATGATAATGTGGAAATGGTAACTTTATCTAAAGAAGAATGATAATTAATTATATACGAACATGTTAATATTGCAAGTCGAAGAATGATGCCGGAAATATATGTTTCTTTCTTGTTAACAATTGAAATAAATGTGTTATTTACGCGTGAATATTGGGCGTTTGGAATTTGGTCCCATCTTCAAGAATTTGGCTGTGAGGAATTTTTATAACCAGTGTAACAGAACAATAGTCAATTTCTTACATTTAAAATCGCTTTCGATATTTAGGAAATCCTGAAAATATTTCAAAGAGTTTAATTTCTGAATAAATGTTAGTGTTTCTGGATTTTCATATTTGCAATATCTTGTAAACTGAAATATGTCTCCGTATTAATTCACTCATTTCACGGCTCGAATACCTACGAATATTTTTGTATTCCTTTCGCATGAATTTTTTGCGAGTGACAACTCCTCATTACGATATCATTTATCGCTATATATATATATATATATATATATATATATATATATATTCTCATTACTGGCATGTCAAGATAATTGGAAGTGAGCGTTTGAACAAATTAATAACTATGTGATCTGCTTAGGTAACATTGTGCGATGCTTTGTTAGGACTCAAACATTTGTGCCATTTTATCCGAGAAAGGCAACACTTGAAGGCTAACAAAACATTTTATTCTTACACATTTCGAAACCGTTTCGTAAATTTTTTTCCAGGCCAAATAAAATGATCAGAACTGGGTAAAAAACTCTAGTGTTCCTAGAATCGTTTCAATTTTCGATGTCGACGGATCGCTTAATTTGTCATAGACTGATCTGATTTGACAATAAGCGTTGAAAATCGTGGCTTTTACTAGAAAAATTCTTCCCAGCCACCAAGCGTACACCATAAATAGTTAAATGTTTAATACTGTTTATTATAAACAGAGCATGTTTGTATCATTTGTATCTATAAAAAGACTGTATAAACATAAAAATGTCTAAAAATAATTGTCGGACTTTGTATGTATGTATGTATATATATATATATATATATATATATATATATATATATATATATATATATATATATATATATATATAATGTATACGTATATTTCAATCGCATGACGATTGTATGTTTCGACTAGCATGAAACCGGAAATTGTGGCAAGCCAAATACCACTAATTTTAATATGTAATTACACACACACACACATACATACATACATACATATATATATATATATATATATATATATACATATATATATATCGGGTAAAAAAATCCGTGGCTAAATAATCCAAGTAAGTCTTATTAATATAAAATATTAAAACTGATTCACAAAAGAGAGCTCTATAATTTTTATTATAATAAATGTATTTACATTTTACTTTTTATATTTCTTATTTTAGTAAATGTATTTCCATTGATAAGTCCAGGGAAAAAATTTATTTCCCATGGATGAAATGATCATCTGTATGAGGTAAATTGTTTGGATCTCATTAATTGTAATTCACATACACTCACATATATATACATACATACATACATACATACATACATATATATATATATATATATATATATATATATATATATATATATATATATATATATATATAGTGGAGGAGAAACAAAGACAGTGAGAAACATTGATTGACTCATTTTTTGAGGCTTTTCAACCCTTTGCAGTTTAGTGTTTGAGATAATAATCGTTTAGTCATAGAAATCTTACTTAATTAACCCATTGCTGGGAGAGAAGAGATGGATTCATACCCTTTCCCAAGTGTATTTGCGCGTAAGTGAATATAACAAAACCGACGAATTCGAACTCGTCTCTCCGAATAACAATTCCTAGCCATTATCCATTACCCCACCCGCACGTCCAAGTTTACACCACCTTATATTCCCAAGCACTCACCCATCTAGGTATTGACGAGGCTCGACGTTGCTTAAATTCGGTGATCGTATAGGAACCGGTGTCTCAAAGTGATGTGGCCGCAAGCCAGAGTGATACATTATGCTGACAAGCTACGGACATAATGATCAGATAGATAGATAGATAGATAGATAGATAGATAGATAGATAATGTGTTAGCTGTAGAGTAAATGTTTCTCGTTTAATACTTGCAGCCCTATAACTCTAAGTTAGCATGCTCTTCTGAAAAGCCATCTTGATTCTTGTTTCTGCCTGTTCCAACCAAACAAGATGCAGTCAATCAGTTGTCAGCGGCAGAGCGATAGTAATCAAGAGAAACGAAAGAAATCTACCCAAGATGAATGAGTCTCGTTCCAAACTCGTGATGCTGGTTGGGAGGGGACCTGAAGAATTACTTTTTCGTCATTTCCCTGATTTTATCAGTTTGCTCGACGGCGTGGAGTTCGGTGCTATTTTAATTGGCATGATTGAGCTGTTGCCTCTAATCTCGGCAAATCTTTCTCACTTGAACAACTGTGTGCGGTTTGATTTCAGTGTTGCTTGCCAACCAATAGACTGTTATTCTTTCATTTCAGAGACTGTAGTAGATGTGATAAGCTTGGGCCACACAAACCGCTCCGAAGACTGAAACATTTTGTGTTAAATTAAAAAAAAAACCCCAAAAACATAGACTGATATGTAATCATACAATCCGCAAGTGGAATATATGAACGCAAACAGATTTAATGTTTTGTATCCTTTGATGTGCAATTATTATGCGATAGAATATTCAGATAAGTATCCTGATATTAGTTGTTTTGATCAGAGCATTTTTTCCGTACAGTCTTTAGAAAATCATTTAAAAACAAAACTTATGAACAGAATCATTTATTTCGTAATTACTTCACTGAGGGTGCTAACGTTCGCCAATCGAATTAGGACAGTTACAAAATCTGAACGATAAAGATTTACAATAAACCTGAAAACGTTATTTTCATTAATTCCATTAATTGGTTCTTTGTCTGCAAACAAAGACAAAATATCGAATCAATTTGGATACGATGTGAATTTAGATATAGTGTAATGGAAATTCATATATATATATATATATATATATATATATATATATATATATATATATATATATATATACTAGCAGCATGGCCCGGCGTTGCCCGTACTTGATTCAAAAATCGTACGACTCATACAGCAATCGCTATTACCTGAATTAAAATATTTTTGCCCTTCCTTGCCTTTAAAGGAGTGTCCTTTGCCATGCTGATGTTGCTACATGCCTTACTTCTTGTCTATCTCACACTGCGAATTTTTCTAAGCTCTATACTAAACATTAAATCTGTTACGAAAAAACAACTAAACAAAATGAACACAAAACTATCAGCTTTAAAAAAGGAATCGTAGCTGGAAAAACCGAATGAAAAAAGAATGTTAACAACAAATACTTTTCCATACCCAAACCAGTTCTGCGGAATCAGAATCAACGTTGATTTTAAGCAAGCGAATGAGCCAATTGGAGTAAAGTGCCATGCAGATTTAAATTTTTCCCACTTGTGACGAATGTAGCTATCGATTTTTTTTGCATGCTAGCATGCTAGTTAACATTCGTGTCAGTCAGTTGTTGGCTCTCACGCTGGCCAATAGAATCTTCCTGCCTATTCGTGGCAGCCAGCTATAGGCTCTCACTCTGGCCAGTAGAAAATGGCCGCAAACTACATGAAAACTAGCGTAGAAGCATGAAAAAATCGATTATTTCCACTATCGATGGGAGTTGGGAAATGCAAAGTCGGTCTTGGCCTTCCCGCTAACTTGGAGCATGTGCATGTAAATTTTGGTGCAAATCCGTCGAAAATTGTGGACGTGCATCCGTTACACACACGCGCGCGCACACACACACACTCACGCACACACGTCCTGCCTTTTATAGATAGAGATATGGGTGTGTGTGTGTTTATAAAAGTGGACGTTGAAGTCAACACCCAGCGGCAATAGTCTGCTACATGCGTAAATGCAATCAGGTATTTAAGCATAAAACAGTCGCCGCTGGCTGTAGACTCTAATGTTGACTTTCATATTTAATTAGGCTTTATACGTGATATTGAGCACTATAAGCTATAAATATAGTATATCTTAAAACTATATTTTTATCATATATATATATATATATATATATATATATATATTGCCTCTGGGGGTTGACTTTAATGTGCAGTTTTACACACACACACATACACACACACACATATATATATTTATATATATATATATATATATATTTATATAAGCACAGTTCGGTTCGAGTTTGAAGAGGACCGACCAAGTTCTTATCAAAAATAATTTTGGCGATGACTTTTTCAGCTCTTTCGGCAATCATATATATATATATATATATATATATATATATATATATATTATGTATGAAGTCTGAAATCATTTGATCTTCGCGAAGATTAAAGGTATTGATTTACTTTCCCATATCAAGTCTTTCTTCGATATAATCGTATATTCAGGTAACAAAACAAACATTTTTTTTTATTAAAAGGGAATTTGTGATATAAAAAGAAATGAAACGCCATCGTTAAGAATTAGCTGAAAAGAAGTAATATGAGTAAAATAGATAGATAATGAGAAACGAAGAAAGAGAGAGAAAGAACACAGAGAGAAAACGAGAAAGTGAGAGAGACAGACATGTGACTTTTGCTATTTGGTCCATTAGTTTCATTGATGCACTTTCTAAAGAGGGCTTTTGGCAAATGAAAAAGGAAGAAAGAAAAATGTCTAATGGAGATTTTGATTAATTTCGTGTCTTTTTTTATGAAAATATTTTCGCATTTGTTTATCCACAAAAAGCTGAACGGGTCGCAAGATTTTAGAAATTACAGAAAAACCGATACACAAAAAATAGGCTACACGCACACGTCACACATCAATACGCATATACGGTGATGTTGTCTGTTTTTTCTGAACATCGTATATGTATATATAGATTCATTTTAAATACACCTACAAAGGCAATTATACACGCACGCACGCTGTCACACACGAACCCCTTTTCTGTGTATCATGTACCTTCAGCACGTACGCGATCATGGTTATCCACAACTTCCTTTCTGTTTTCATTTTCAGCAATATTTGTTTCTTTACTATTTTTTCTTTATAGTGCTTCTTACTTCTGTCGCATGTGTTTCCCCTCAGATCATTCCAGAATATACTTGGACTGAAAGGTGACCTCCTGGCCACCAACTGCAGATCTGCACCACACAGGATGTCAGTGGCTGCATCGACATTTGAAACGTATGCCTGAGATAAATATATAAACACCGAGCCCAGAGAAGAAAAGGGACAGTCTCTCTCAGACATCATACACGAAAATATAAGGTCCAAGTTCGGATGAGGTCTAGGGGCGCGCACACATAAATTATCCGACAGTCCAAAGTTGACTAAAATGTATGAGAGATTCAGTTGTATGTTTCCATTTGTAATGCAGAACGATAAAACTTAAAATCCATCCAATAGTTCAGAATTGTCTGAAAGGTTTCGCGTTGTTTTTCTCTGCTTCTCATGCCTTCGATTTGTCTTGTGAGTATTGATTCTCCAAGTCTTCTTTTCTCATTATGCATCTCCCAAATTTCAGCTTTCTGGTTGTTAGAAACAACTTCTCCTCTTAAATTACGGCATCAAGAAACAAATTTATCGACACATGTTACAGATTTTATTTATTCATGTCTAGGTTGACTTTATAGGGAACAAATTTTGATGCTAACTACTGCCTAGGAGAGTTATTTGTTCTCACTCATCGACTGGATTCTTTGACGGGCATCGTGGCATGGCATTGGATGCCAGTGCTTAGATATTCGACCAAAATATGTGGCGACTTGACAGACCACAGGATAAACGGTATTCATGCCTTTTCCAAGAGTATTAGTGTGAAGAGAAATTCTAACTTGGTTTATTGCTCTGTGGACCTATATGAACTTTGTAGGTTTTTGACTTGTCTCACTAAATATATGTACACACACGTTTGTATACATATATCACATTCGATGTTGGGCACCTCGGTGTAATGGTTAGAAAGCTTGTCTTGCTAGATCAATTATGACTGAGTAGTGAGTTCGATCCTCACTGGGTTCCCCATACTTTTGGCCTTGTGCCACATCTAAGCCGGGCTTAGAAAATCATTATATCCCATTCGATACACTAGCATATATACCGGGATATATATATATGTGAGTAGGGCAGTTCTTGGCCTTGTTTTCTTCCCAAATGACCAAACGTTGGAATTTGTATGGAATTAATTCTTGGTTTGGCCGAAATCTATTTAACCAAGATGAAACATACGATTATTTATTATAACGCTACTATAATATGCGTATTGGTATAACAAACGCAATCATCAGGTCTGACGATCACTTTTAGTCGGAAACAGATTATATATACCTTTAAACTATATTTTCTATCATATATATATATATATATATATATATATATGATAAAAATATAGTTTTCAGACATGTTTTATTCATAGCTTATTGTGCTCAATATCAGGTATACGGATTCTCTAATCGTAATGCTACGGCTACCTGCCATGACGCCTTCAAACGCCTCAGTAGAGTTACCCATGCCTCGCCATTTAGACGGGATGCGGCACAACGTCAGGTACACTCGGGCCGCGGGTACAAATTTACCTATTTCCTGCAAACACGGGGAGCGAGCACTTTGTTCTCAGCCGGGTCTCTATCCGTAGACAGAGCCACGACTGAGTGACCCTCTGTCCGCAAGCCAGACAGTGTTGCCTGACTTGAAACGACTAGGTATTTACCCAGTCCCTCTACTGGCATGAGATGTAACACAAGATCGGGATTATTGTGTCCACTCGGACCAATGGTCAAAAATTATCCAGACCCCGCAAAAGCGAGAACGAGTACAATATTTTTCTGTTTTTCTCAGCCAAATTTTTGTCCGTAGACGGAGCTCCGAATAAATCTCTCTCTGCCCGAAGACAGCGACTCCCTGTCTTACCTCTGACCTGGAGCTCTTTATACTAGTGGACTTGTTCACATAGTCACTGGGAGTGTACCATTTTCTCCACAGCAACCCCGCTTTTAAGATTTATACTTTTATAAAATACTTTATTTTTTTTATATTTAGTATTAGTATCTACTCCTCTTTCCAGAGAGTTCGCCAACGTACTTGACTTTGTAGCGTTTTCATCACGGATCTGTTTCCAGTTTTTCAGTACACTTTCTTTTTCTAGAACTTTTTCTTGTAGGTTCCACTGATTGTTGTGGTGATGGCACATCGAAAACATTATAGAGCATTTTTATTGGTTCTTCCAGTATTTCAGGTCTGTTCATCACTGAACTTTTTGGTTCAGCTGATTATGGTGCCTCTTATGTTTAAATCTTTTCCCTTTCACCATGTAAATCAACTTCCCGATTCTTGCTGATATTATGCCGTATTCCCACGTTTGCCAAGAACACTTTATCGCTGATATTGGAACTTTTGCTGTCGCTTTTGTTAATTGTTCGTGTTTTTCCACTTGGTAATAACTTGTCGAATAATGATTTTGCCCTTCTGGTAAACACTAATTCCGCCGGCGACATGCCTGATGGTGTATTGGGGTTAGGTGTTACCCGGTGAACTGTCAGAAAATCTTGAAGTGTTTCCTTATTTACTTTCTCAAGACTTGCTTTCTTCAACGCACCTTTGAACGTTCCTAAACTATCTTGTTTCTTAGAACTTGTCCAATGGAGAACATCTTATAAAAGTCTTGGAATTCTTTGCGTGTGGATTGCGTTCCATTATCCGACACTATGGTATATAGTATGTCACTCGCAAACAGTTCATGCAAGAAATTTACTGTCACTGAGGATGTTGGATTTTAAGTGAAACTATAAACTACCACAAGATAATATGATCCATTGATAGGACCTGAAAAATTTATATGCAGTCTTGACCATGGCGTGTCTGTCTTTCGTCAAGATATGTAGTTTTGCTGCTGGAGCCCAACCTCTACATACTTTCGCTATTATTTCAATATCTTGGTCCATTCCAGTCCAATAAACAACACTTCTCATCTTAGATTTCATTCTAGAAATACCAGGATGTCCGCAATAAAAATCCTTTAATGTTTGTTTATGTAACACACTTGGTATTACAATTCTTTAACTTACATTACATTACTACACCTTTGCATATCGAATATGCGTCTAAGTTTGAATTTCGTTCTTTCTTTCTTTCTTTCAATTGATTTTTTATTTTCGCAGTAAAGATATCATTTTTCGTCTTTTATTTTATTTTATTCAAGGTCACTGGTAATTCTCGTATTACGTTGCATAAAATATATTTTTTTATTTCCATTTCACTTTTAAATGCTGCGAAGACCGTGTCCTCAAATGGTTCCATATTTTTAGGTATTAATCTAGATAATCCATCCGCATGTCTTAATGTTTTAGACGGTTGGTAGTCCATCGTAAAATCACAGTTTAACAGGATATACCAGCGTTGTAGTCTATTATTTGCATGAGTCGATATAACTTTCTTTGAACCTATATATTGTTAATAGATGTCCGTAGTCTGTTTGCAATGTGAAATTTCTTTCATGAATAAATTTATGAAATTTCTTTACATCGAATATAACTGCTAGAGACTTTTTCTATCTGGCTGTAATTTTTGTCTGTTGGTAGAAGCGAGCGTGAAGCATGAGCGAAGGCTTTCATTTTATCGCCATCGTATTTGTGCTAAAATTACTGCTCTAATACTGGACTCACTAGCATCTGACGCCACTACAATTTCTGTTTTTGGATCGCAGTGTGCTAATGATAAATCTGACGTAAGATTTTTTTATTTTCTCATGCCAATTTTACTTTTTTTTTTAAGTAATTCGAGCCTTTAACTTATGCATATTATGTACATAAATATGTTAGTAATTAGCCAGTCCATAGAAAAGCTTGTAAAGTAGTTACATTTGTTAGTGATAGCATATTTTTAATTGCAGTTGCCCTCGATGAATCTGGTTGACGACCATTTTTATCAATAATTTAACCAAGGTATTTAATTTTTGGCAAAAAACAATTCGCATTTTCCTTCACTGAGCTTAAATCCGTATTCTCTTAGTTTTTCCAAAATAGTTTTCTCTTGCCCAACATGTTCTTTTGATTAAAATTTCGTCCAGATACACCACTGTAAAGTCGCAATTCGCAAGCATGGTATCCATAGCTTGTTGAAAAATTACTGGTGCCACCTTTATACCAAAAGGAAGTAGGTTACACTTATATAATCCTCTGTGCGTATGTATGGTCGTTAATTCTGAAGATTTATTTTCAATTTGAATTTGTAAATATGCTTCAGAGAGATCCACCTTTAAAAATATTCTTCCACTGTTTAACTTCGAAAAAAATAATCTGGATTTGGTAATGGGTAGTTATGTATTTCTAAAGAATTGTTTAATCCTGTCGAGAATTCCACGCAAACCTGAATTTTATTATTTCTTTTCTTTACATACACCACTGGTGCAGCCCATTTTGAATGGTTAATTTTTTCTATTACACCAATTATTTCGAGTCTATTCAACTCTCAATTAACTTGTTCTAATGCTGCGAATGGTACGCTCCGTTTCGGTTGAAATATTGGCATCGAACATTTTTTACTTGAAAATCCGCCTTGAACACCGACCCAGTTGATTTGACAGAACATCTGGAAAACATTTTTTTAATTCTACCTCAGATTTTCTCTCTGACTTTTTAAATTGGTCACTTGTTCACTTATGTTTTTACAATAAAGTTTTATTGGCAAATCCCAAAGTTCAAACAGTCCGTTCCGAATAAATTCGTAGCAGTTTTTAATAAATAAGCTTTAGTTTTTACATGCTTATTACGAAAAAACACATTGCATATTAATCTTTAAAAAAAAATTTCTCACCAGAAACTGAAATCGCAAGTTTGATGTGTTTTCATTGTTTATTGTCCAGTAGAATTTTCACACCTATATTGTTTTCACATTCACAAATTTCCTTTTGTTTTTTGTGGCCATTTTTCCGTCGTAGTGTTGTGCACGAATTTCTTTCTGTGAGAATTTTTTCTTGGTTTGGTTTTGCAGTCTGACTTTATATGTGCTCGTTTATCACACTTGTAACATTCTGCATTTTTAAATGGACAGTCTTTTCCAAGATGTAATTTACCACATCTGAAACAAGGATTTTTTCTTCTTTTTGTACATTTATCCTTTGCTTGTACCAATGCATATTCTTTTTCTGAATTTCTCCAGCATCTTGTTTCAGACTTAGTGGATAATTGCCAGACAATTCTATTTCTTGCAGTGTAATATTATTGTTTTGTTTAATTTTTGTTAAAATTTTCGCTCGTATTTCAGCATCATTTTTAGCTATTAAACTTTGCACGAAAATTATTCCTTTGAACATATCTGGAGTCATTTCTTTATTCTAAACTTTTCATATGCTTTATTGACGATACCAGCATAGTTGACAGTGTCTCCGTCCTCTTTTTTGGTTATATTCAAGCACCTCCATCGAGCATTAAGTAGAGAGCTCTTGTCACTAAAGATTTTTGTCAGAATCTGTACAATGTCTTCAAACCTGATTTCACCTGGTTTTCTCGCTAAAATGTAATTACAGCATTTTTCATAAATTATCGGAGTTATTTTCCTCAACAACAATCTCGTTTTTTCCTCATCTTCCCAGCCGCTGCATTCCTGACTGAATATTTGTTCATATCTACGAAAATATGCAGAAAAAGTCAGTCCCTCATCAGGATTGTATATAAATTCTCTGTTATGTTGTTTTGGACAGCATTTTTGTTTTCAGCATTCTATCCAACAACTCCTGTTGCTGTTTTTGTAGTTCTAGCAACTGTTAATTTTGGTGTTTATGCTGTTTCTGTTGTTGTTGAATTTCTAATATAGATGCCAAAATTTTCTCCATATTCGCAAGAATATATTTTTTTAATCAACGTGGCTGAAATTATGGAACTCCAATTACAAATCGTATGAGTTTCCAGAATCATCGATACAACGGTTATAAATCGTAAGAGTTCCGTATTCTTCGTCACAACGGTTATAGATCCTAAATTCCGTATGCCTCGTCGCCAGTATTTTATGGCTATTGGTATAACTCACTCTTACTTATACAACGCATTTCGTATAATGATTCTGTATATATAATGCTTCGCCTACTTGCCATAACGTCTGTATTAGTTCGTCTGAAGACTGTATATTTACTATCCATAAAATGAACAATTGTGACACAATGCCGAAGGGGAAGTAGGATAGGCCTGGTCATCAATAACTATCCCAGACCCTAGTTAATAAGACTCACGATCCATTCATTCACTCATTCACCACAAAAACTCACCCATCACCATTAAATCCTACATGTATCTCAATACCACATATTCACAGGGAACATGCAAAAAAACCCGTGATGTAAAAATCTCACAGTTCATAAATGTTTCTTTTTTTTGCAAAAAATACAAAAAGATACAAACTAAAACATAACATATGTTAGTAGGGTCCATCCCTCCGTTGTATTGCTGCCTATAGACAAAATCAAGAAGCACACTCACTAATGGAAGAGAAGGGAAAATTAAATGGCAGAGTGGGAAAATCGAAGACTGGCCCCCTCAACGAACTCACGATACAATGGTCTACGAGGGCGTGAAAGATCACTGGGCATAGGAATGACCTTCAAGGCCGCCCCACACTCGGAGGAAATTCGATTGATTCCGGAGCTTAGGACAGGGCTCAGCCCCAAAATTGGAGAAGTGATGGTAAGGCTAGGGAAGGCGTCCCTTACACTCCCTTCAAAAATCGAGTCCTCTGTCAAAGTGCGGCGTAGGAAAGCCAACCTTGAAGCGCGTCGATGGCACATGTACGGCATTCACCAGCCCAATGACCTCCCTACAGACCTGATGCGTGTGACTACCCCACTGTAAGTGATCTGGGATTGCAAAGGAAATATTTGTCGCAGATTACTTCCAGACTCGAACATCGGGGGCAGAAAGAAATGCCGAAAACTCGATTCACAGGTACTATCTCACGAATCCCAATGAAAGTAACCAGTCAGAAAAATAACTCACTCTCCAACAAACGCGGTAGTCAGAATACCCGAATCGTCTCTCCGATTCGAGAAACTAACTACTTTTATCGGCCGAGCATCTGGGAGAGGACGCTCAATTTTTGCATATCAAAATACTTTCACAGCGACCCCAGCAACGGACTTGTTTTTTAATTTAAATATTGCGTCTTCAGCATGTCATGCGGAATACGTGCCCTTTTTTGGGGGGTAAGTAATTTTCTTTTTCGCCACATCTTCCGTCGTAGTATACGTGCGACGCGCTGTCACTTGGTTTGACGAGGTAAGTCTCCGTTTTCTTCGCTATACCCACAAGAGGATGGACAATAAGACTTCGCGCGCCTTCATTCGGTCCTTACAGAGAGAGGAAGTACAGACAATCGATAAAGGAATTCGATAAATGATCAGTGGAAAGACGTAAGTGGTACACGCCTCAGTTCTACACTTTACAAACCGTCGAAGCCAAGTTTGGACCGCCCTTCCGACTTTTGACTGTATTACGGACCAGTTCTTCTTCAGCTGGAGATCTGGCCCGAACCACATTTTGAGAATGCGGACCAGCCGGTGTGTCCAACTAAAAGGCCCCGGAAGCACGACCTACCTACAGGCACATTACCGCAAGCCGGAAGACTTGTGGTTAATTTTGGCTCCCGTGAACTTTTCGTACTGTTCAAGAGCCTTCTGTATCACCTCAATATCGCTGCGGCACGACACGAAAATGGATACGTCATCGGTGTACACAGAAACTCTGACTCGGGTACCTTCAGGGACGTTGATTCCCCGAAGGGATGGACTGCACGCCCTATCGCTTACCTTCCTCAACGATGAGGATCGTCCGGACTCGACACGTCAAAGTACCTCTAAAAACACTTACGGAACATTGTCACCTGCCCCAGTGGCAATGCCTGTTTTATGCATTACTGACTCAACCACCTCCCCCTGCCCACATTCTGTGAAGAAGGCTCGCGTAAGGTCCCCCTCTATAACCATAAGCACCCCATGTAAAGTGATCTTAGTCTTTTGGGTACCCATATACTCAGTTTGCATCCTCACCAATGTGGGGGTGGGGATGCTTCCTTCTAGTGTTTTTACATGATCTTCTGATGTCAACAAGATGTCCTACATTACGTTTGACCTCCTTGCCAACAAACACCTTCACTATAGTGGTCAGGCAGTTGAGTGCCTTCTCAATTCCTTCCCTGTTGACAACCGCCAACTTCCTGCTATTTGCTTTTCGAAATTGCCTCCCAGATCATTTCATGAGATCATTTCATGAATTGTATTCCTGATACATTTCACGTACTGCTACGTAATATTCAGGCCCCTTTTATGGGGCCTACGTGCCGCCCATGGTGAGGTATGGAGACATGCTAGTTGCCGGTTGAGACAACTCAGCCATTTTTGCCGGGGCTACATACAAAAACAAATAGCTCACAAGAAAATCACATGTGCTAAAGACGATAAAAAAAATGTAAAAATAAAACAAAATGAAAACGTAAAAACAAACCTTCAAATAGAGTTACTTAAGGAAGAAAGTCAAACAAAATAACACAAAAAAATACAAGTTAAAAAATAAATACAAAAAAAGAATTAAACTAAAGAATAACAAATGGGTTTATAGAAAAATAAAGAAAAAGAAAAAAAAAAGGAAAATTCAAAAATTTAGCAAAGTTGACGCAAAAAAAGCAAGAATAAGAAATACCTACACTGAAAGTGCACACGATCCTTCACTACAATAGACTATTCGATAGACAGGATTGTCGTCAGAGTTAGTCTGAATACTGACTCCAAAAGGCTCTACCTTTTGGAGTCAAATTTGACCTGGAGCTTTTTTTTTTATAGTAATGGATCAGTTCATATTGTACTATTTACTTCAGAACAGAATTATAGCTGAATTACATTATTGTCACATCTGAAGATCAATATGTGAACAGGTACCATTCAAATATACAGAAGAACACATTAAAAAAATTGCAAACACACATACATACAAATCAATACGTGAATAGGTTCCAATGATATATACAGATGAATACGTGAAATGTTCCAATCACATATATATGTCAATAAGTGAACAGGTTCCAGTCACATATACAGATCAATATATGAACAGTTTCCTATCATATATACAGATCAAGATGTGAACTGGTTCCAATGACATATACAGATCGATACTTTAACAGATTCCAATCACATATACAGATCAATACGTGAAAAGATTCCAGTCAAATACACCAATTATTACGTGCACAGGTTTCAATCATATATATAGATCCATACGTGAAAGGGTTCCGATCAAATATACAGATCAATACATGCACATTTTCCAGTCACATATACAAATCAAAACGTAAACTTTTCCAATCAAATATGCAGATCAGTACGTAATCAGATTCCAATTGCATATACAGATCAATACGCGCACATTTTTCCAATAACATGTACATACACTAGTTCCAATCACATATACAGATCAATGCGTGTAAACGTTCCAATCACATATACAGATCAATGCGTGAAAAGGTTACATTTACATACAGATCAATACGTGAAATGGTTACTAAATAAAAATAAATAATAATAAAAAGTAGATTCTGTAGTGTTCAAACCCCAAATAAACTTGTTCTTCTTTGAACTTCGTGGGCAGGCACTACAGAGTCTTTGAAAGAACTTTGCCAAATAACAGAAATCGCATTACTTGAAGACTTTCAACAGTAGCAACAACTAAAATGCATAGCAAATGTAACTCGAAGAGAAACTAATGGCATAATCAAAATATTGATGTTCCACACTACTTTAAACAAAAGGTTAGGAAGGAAACTCCCATTCATCCATACTGGAATAAGTGATTACAGCTAGTGTATTTGAGAAACCTATTTTCCTGAAAAATTGGTTTTAATAAATTTTATAAATTTCAACCGAATGCAACACTGGCTGTTCAGTCAATGAATACCGAATGTTTCCGCACCAGAAAACGGTTAATATTACCATTACTATTACCATACAATTACCATTACCATACCATTACATTATAAATATACTGTATAGTCTCTTTGGTCATTAACACAGGCTTTTACTCTTGTCTGCCCACAATTATACAGAAGATGCATACCATCCCGCACTGTATTATTACACGTCTCTTGCATCTGTTGACCCAACACGACAATAGATTTTTAATAGATTGATTGGACGAATCGGTTGTTGTTCCAAACAGTAGGAGACAGGTCTCGCGACATATATTCAGTAGTACGGGTATCATGAGGGTGGGGATTATCTTCCTGGCATAGCACATCGTTTTCCTCTTTTGAGAACAGATTGAATAATGTTCGAAAGCATCATGAGCCGGTTGTAACTCATGACAGCTCACATCAAGATTCCAAGTGTTGGGACTCCCCCTGAAAGATGTCGCTCCCCATATCCACATCACATGATAATAGAACCTGGTCTCATCATTAAAGAATGTCATTAGAAACTATGAGTGATCCTCTCGCGAAACAACTGGAGACGTGAATCTAGGTAGCCCTACATGTATCCGCATTCCTACTGTGAATAAACAATTTCCAATAGTTTACGTCGTTACTCATCGAGCCATATTTACTGAGATGTTTACTGTGGATACCGTATTTTTGCCACTGTTACTTTTATAATATGTTGATTTTAGCGAGCGTCATTCTTACGTGATAATGCTCAATCTGCTTTATTGATAGAGGAATGTTCCTTTGGCCGTTCTTGCCAACATCAAATAATATTAATAAGGAAAGTTTCAATCTTTTCTTGTTCAGATTCCTCTGTCCCGTCGTGATAATCTCCAATCTGCTTTATTGATAGAGGAATGTTCCTTTGACCATTCTTGCCAACATCAAAGTACCATCGATGTGTGTAGCAATTCGCTGAAATAACTAACCAGCACCGGACGGATCGAAATCCAACCATTCCAATGAGTGGAACTGAATATAAGGACTACATGTGCGTCTGTGTTACATGGCATCTGGTTCCATTGGACTCTTTCACCGAATGTCTATGAGTGTCATGTGATGTCTGAACGCTTTAAATTTTTTTTATCTGTGACCTTCTTGTTTTAATTTTATTTTTCGTCGGTGAATATCATATATCTTTTGACTAGTATCTGACTATATTTCGCAGATGAGGTATTATGTATACTATATACATTATTCGGACTATTATTCTCATTTTTGTCGCCATATGTATTACAACGTTTCTGATGAAGGCCGGAGCGTACAACGGCCGAAACGTTGTGATAAATATGGCGACAAAGATGAGGACAATAGTCCCAATAATGTAAATATTGTATCTTTTGGCTTGTGTCTCTATTGGTTTTATCTCAACGTTTTTGCCAAATAAGAAAATCCCTCAAACAAAAACCATCTCCCTGTGAATAGCATTTACATCTCTTATCTATGAAGGATACTCCAAAAGTAATATTTCCTTTTATATTTTCATGGAAACTATAAAAGATACAGGAGAGACAATCGATTGGATGGAGCAAAATTTTAGCTACTAAAACATTATTTTCTACATAGTCACTACTAATATCCGTACATTTTCAAGACGCTCTTTATTTCGTAGGTTGACAGCAAAACATGTCTTGTCATACACATCACTTTCACTATCATATTATACACCGCCCAGTCGTGATCATATCCACTGTTTGGTTTCCGTCAAAGACAAGCAAGTATTTATAAATACCAATGGATGAAAGTTTTTCAATGACATCTCTGCTTCGTATGCCCTTTCATTTTAGATGTCATTATATCTGACTACCGTTTGGTTGCTATCTGTAAGAAGGCAAAAAATAATTATGGTTGATTGGCTGGAAGGTCCAACCTCTACTATCATCTATCATGCCACTAAATATTAGAGATAGAGTTAAAGAGAGAGAGAGAGAGACGGAGAGAGAGAGAGATACATAGAGAGAGAGAGAGAGAGAGAGAGAGATGATGATGATGATGATGTATAGTCGTAATGTATTTTCTCTACAGCCTTTATTCAAACGGCGGGAAGCGTGCAGCGTCGTACGTTTTTTCTTGCTTCCTCCCAGTCCGACAATTTCCATGAGAAGCCCAAAATACAAGACAGTGAATACGAACAAGAGAAACATAAAATCACATAAATCTTTTAGAATCTGGATATTGCTTTTATTGAATTCTATAGAAAACTAAATCTGAAAAAATGACGAGCAAAACCAACTTATCGAACCACAATGAGAAATATTTTCAAAGTTTATTATTTTTTACTTTAATTATATTTTTGTCGGCATTTTTAAAATATTTCGTATCGAATTTCTTTTCCCAGTTGTAATTTTAATTTTTTAATGTTCCAGATGCATTTATTTTAATTGAAGTATATTTATCAAACATCAGAAAGTGAAAAAATAACCCCATCTTTGCAGTTCATTGCTAAGCCTAAAATCCAGATTTTGTGCAGTGGATTACATGATATCTACAAACGTATGTATTCTTTCAATCGTTCAGATATATATATATATATATATATTATGACTGATAAGTGAACCGGTCAACCAATAGAAAAAAGGCCGTAGATCCACGTCTATTTATTTTTCCATTTTCTTTCGTCTTTACATTTTTGGCTTTCTTATTTCCAAGCTAAATATTTAAGAACTTAATTCACTCACTCTGAAAAAATTCTGAAACATTTCTTTTCTGTATTTCTTTCTAAATTTCTTTCGTTATTTATTTATTTATTTTTTCTTTCTTTCTTTCTTTCTTTCTTTCTTTCTTTCTTTCTTTCTTTCTTTCTTGTTACCACCACTATTATTTACTTATATTATGTATCTAAGCATCCATAGTTTAGAAAGAAAGACAGAGATTGAAATGGAAAAAAATTACTTGGCCAGAAAGTACCGACTGACTCAGGAAACAAAATTTTATGGAGCAACACCAGCATTTATTCTTCAAATTAAAGTCAATCATTCTCAACCAGTCCGCTGCCTTTGAATAATAATACAAAAAAAAAAAAAAAAAAAAAAAAAAAAACCCCAAAAACTGTAAACAACCTTCCTTCACTTTTCTTGATTTTGGTTTCTTGAATCGCTAGTCGCAGACGAAGTGTGCCATTGAGCAGAAGTTGCCATAGTCACCCGAAGCAGCATCGGGGCTGAATGGTGGATTTGGAAGAATCTCAACACCGTCCATCTGTTTGAATCTTCTCCTTAGTCAACCTGACAGTGTTGTGGCCTGGCATTGTCTTCCTGAAACAAAGCCCGATATCGATTGACCAAAGCAGAATATTCCTTCTTTAGTTTGACGTACATGTGGCCTCAGCTGCTGGCAATACAGTTTATCGTTGACGGAACAAACTCGAAATGCAGTACTCTTTGGAAATTCCACCAGACAGACGTCAAGATTTGTTGTTTTCTTTCCACTTCTTGAGTGAAGACAAAACTTTCTGGCCAAACGAATATATATGGGAGAAGGGCACGTAATATATGGAAGAGAGCGTTTGTGATATATAAACAGGGAAAATAGAAATCGACACTGGATGACAATTTCAAGAGGGTCATCATACATTCTGATGGTCGCTTAAAATGTAAAAGTAACGGTCACCATTCAATGTTAAGTTCTATATCTACACTATTTCTCTTTATTTCTTTCTGTCTATTTCTTTCTTTCTCTATCTCTCTCTATATATATTTTCCATATTTTTGCTACATGGGCTCCCGGTTTCGCGACCTTCATCAGGCAAAGAGTGGTTATTTCCACATATTATTAGAAGGAATTAATTTTCCTCATCTTTTCCGATGTTCAACCATTGTCATTTGGGGGTAGTATCAATCCAAATTTTTCTTCTTGGACTTGTGGAGAAAATATTCTTCTGCTTAAGGAGTAAGCCATGAGACCGAAGCACGTGTAGCAAAAATATGGAAATAAAGTATAATATATATTTAAAAATTCACATTATAACCCCAAAAGTTTGCGGCTTCTCTCTTCTCTTTAAGATACAGAGGAACCTCGGTTCTCGAACGTCTCACATGTCGAACAAATCGGTTTTCAAACAGAAAATTCGAGATGAAAATGCTTCGGTTGTCGAACAAAATTTTGGTTCTCGAACAACAGAGCCAAACCGAGTTAACCCGAACAGAATTATTTCTGAGTCGACCGCCATGTTGTATACATTCGTGTGTTGTGCTGTACTTTTTTTCCAATTTTTTGTACTGTGACTTTTTTTTTCTCTACATTGATTCCTATTAGAAAAATAATTTCGGTTTACAAACATTTCGGCTTGCGAACGACCTTTAGGAACGAATTAAATTCGTGAACCGAGGTTCCACAATATACACTTTTCTCACGTTGAAACAACTATAACCTCTCCCTTATATATATATATATATATATATATATATAAAAGGCTCAAACTATTCTTACTCTGTACTGGACATTAAGTTCTACCTGGATTCTATCCTCTTGGGAATTTATATATATATATATATATATATATATATATATATATATATATGGATAGATAGATTATATGCTTGTACGATAACTAGACAGAAAGTGCGTGTGTATGGAAGAGAGCGAGCGAGATAGTAAGTGTGTGCGCGTGTGTGTGTGTGTGAGAGAGAGAGTGGATGGCTGGATGGATGGCTGGATGGCTGTTCATTACAAGACCCAAACTTCAATCTTCCGGTATCGCCCCCACGTAATTTTGCATAAAATTAAATTTCCTTTCTTTCCCTTCCGATCTCTCGATTTCATTTGTAGAGAGAAGCCTGATTAAAATAATCCACTCTTCTCTCGCTTCATCTCCCACCGCGAATAAAACTTGTTCGATTGCAGGTTTTCATTCAAGTGGAATATTTCTTGATAAGCGACCAAATCAGAGAATCGACGCCCCACGTGATTCTCGAAACTAAATTGGCAAGAACAAAACTTCTGTCGAAAAGAGACCATCGGATTATGAAGAAGATTTAGGAAGATTTTCAGATCGGAGAACACATATTTCTATATAATTTACAAAGTCTCCATCATAAATAGTAAACGCTTTATTTTTTCTCAAAAGTATTAAAAGCATAGAAACAAAAGGCGGGGAAATCTGAGACAGATGGTCAGAGAGACAAATATGAATATACTGACATAGATAGATAGATAGATAGATAGATAGATAGATAGATAGATAGATAGATAGATAGATGAACAGACTGAGAGGGATAGACAAGAACAGTCTGAGGTAGCTAGCAAGCTAGACATGAAATAAATGGATAGCTAAATATAAACAGACTGTAATACATAAATAGATGGACAGATAGATAATGAACATAGACATAAATAGATAGATAGATAGATATGAACAGTGGTTGATCGATAAATAGAGATGAACAGACTGAGATTGATAGATAGACAGGCAGCATGCATAGAATGGCATAGACAGCTAAATAGATAAACACGAACAGACTGTGATACATACATACATATATATATATATATATATATATATATATATATAGATAGATAGATAGATAGATAGATAGATAGATGGATATGCCCTGACATAGATAAAAAATCGCAAAATGCAAGAAAAGGAAAAGATTTTTAATTCAGCTTTATTTTATAAAGAGAAAATTACGACAAACGACCATCAATAAATTTAAACATCTATACGTAATTCTGTTCCTTATTTGTCCATCTGTACACATAGAAAGAAACGCACACATAGAAAGAAACGCACACATAGATACGCACGCAATATTATATGTATATGGTGTTTATCCAAGTGTTTGTCGAGTCTGAACAATGTGAATGTAGTACGGACTTTTACGTTATCTTTTCTGAGCAGTACCCCTTGAGATTGCAGAAGTACCTAAGGAAACTACTTCGAAGGACCACGGATATTAGGTACTAGGGTAAGTAATTATTTCGTTGTTCAATTCCAAGAAGTTTTGGTTTGAACACCATATATATATATACATCTTTTTTTCAAACAGGTTTTAATGAACAATATTGACATGGGTTATCTATCCAAGTTTTTCTTTAGTTTTTCACACTTTAGACTAAAAAAGAAAAAATAAGCAAATATACATTTAGTTTGATCATTGCAAAATTCCAGCAAGTTAAAACTCTGGGATTTATCCAACACATTTTGATATACAGACTAATTAAGAAAAAAACTTCTAACTTAACGACTGACGTAAAATCGAACGCAAAAACACTAATGTTTGGAATGTTTGGCCATTTTGAACGCTGGCATAAAACAACTTAGTCGGAAGTTGTAAAATCTAAATAAAATGTTGGCTAGACAGACATTGTAGGCATTGTTTGAAAGAATAGTTGCAGCCTAAATACACTTTATATATATATATATATATATATATATATATATATATATATATATATATATATATATATATATATGGCTATTTTCCTATCTCTCTCTCCACATATATAGATTTGCATATAAACATCTCTATGTGGAAAGAGTGCGTCATATAGACAGAATATCAACACTGAATAGTAAGCGGCAGTCTCACACCCTTAACAATCATGAAACCAGTTACAATGCAACATCGATTGCTATGTCAACACTTTCTATCTATCTATCTATCCGAAGCTGTGCTGAAAAGTCCTCGTCTCGACCATGACGGGGAAACTTTAGAATATATATATATATATAACCATTACACAACCTTGAGGTGCCGCGTCCGAGTTTTATTATATATATATATATATATATATATATATATATATATATATATTTTATTATATATATATGTATTTTATTATATATATATATATATATTTTAATATATATATATATATATATATATATATATATAACTCGGACGGGGCACCTCAAGGATGTGTAATGGTTAGCAAGCTTGTCTTGCTAAAACAATTACGTTTGATTAGTGAGTTCGATTCTCACTGGGTAGCCTCTACTTTCGGCCTTGTGCCACACCTAAGCTACGCTTGGAAAATCACTATATCCAACTCGGAGGCAATTCGGTATGAAACCCTGTGTTGTGCAATCAATGTAAGATATCATGTATATTTCTTAATATAAATAGCTCTGTTAATTAACATTGAGAACAGTTTTTTTCTTACACTATACAGTATATATGTATTTGTATACGACCTCTCGCTTGTATAATTACCCATTTGGTTATATATATATATATATATATATATATATATATATATATATATATATATATATATATATATATATATTCAGTAAGTAAATAATTAAATCCATAATCTACTTATAAAATATTATTTCGCACGATCAATATTCATATTTTGACAATCTGGTTTGTTAATGGAATTTACTCAATGCTTTTCAATTCCTCTCATAGAATTATTATACATTGGACATATCAGATTTTACTCAAACGTATCTGCATACCCACACACATACACACACAAACACATCCACGCACACCCACACACAACCACCCACCCAAACGCGCGGGGACGCGCGCGCACACACACACACAAACGCGCGTGCGCGCGCACACACACACACACACACACACACTCACTATATGAATAAGGTATGTTTAGGAAGAACCGACAAATTTATTATTTAAAAGAACCGACGAACTCTGTTAACTTAATTTTAAAAAAAAACACAACATGGAGACTGTCAGTGTCACACCTCGAGCGATCTTCAGATAATATTTCACGCCTCCTTTTAGAGGGTTCTACATTCAGTGAGGACTAAGATAATTATATTTACAGACACACACACACGCACACATATATAAATTACACACAGAAGCATAAATATATATATATAGGATTATATATATATATATATATATATATATATATATATATTTATATATGTATATATGTATTTTCTATATATATATTATTGGAAAGTGCACAATATCAGTGATAGAGCTAACATATTTAGTTGTATGGATATTAGTTTGTAACCCCTGGTTTCACGCTTTTGTGATCACCAGACAAAGAGTTTGTTTGATGATCGCAAAAGCGTGAAACCCTGTATTACAAAATCATATCCATGCAACTATATATATATATATATATATATATAATCCAATATGTATATATATATATATATATATATATGTATATATATATATATATATATATATATATATATATATATATAATCCTATATGTATATATATATGTGCATTTATTATCCTATATGTATGTATGTATATATATATATATATATAATCCTATATATATATATATATATGTGTGTGTGTATAATCCTTTATGTATATATATAGATATGTATTAGGCTGGTGCAAAAATAATGACGTAATAATGTCGTTTTTTGACGTTAAAAATACGTCAAAAAACGACATTATTACCTCATTATTTTTGCTCCAACCTAATATATATATAATCCTAAATATATATGTATATATATATATATATATATACCTATATGTATTTATATATATATAATCCTATATATATGTACGTATATATATATATATATATATATATATATATATATATATATATATATATGTATTTATATATATATAGATATGTATATATAATCGTATGTATATATGTATATGTATTTATATATATATATATAATCGTATATATATATATATGTGTGTGTGTTTGTATGTATTTATGCTTGTGCTTGAATATATAAAAACACATTTACAATCTGGCACATTTCTAAACATATTAATGCGCTCATTGTTTTTATAAATATATGCTCTGTATTTTGCTGTATTAGTGTTATCTTCCTTGCACTGTTTTGTTATGTTTAATGACCGATTCCTTGAAAGTGCAAAGTGCAACAGTAAGATTTGGAAAAATATATTTACAGACACATATCTAAAAATCTTTTAGAAATCATTAACTCAATATACTATAATTATTTATGGCACAGATAGATAGATAGATATGGATTAGTGTCAAAGTAATATAAAATAATGTTTCTACTGGAAGTAAAATTTGGAATTTATTGTGTATTGTTATTAAAAAAAAATCATCACTGAAATTATGGTGCATTAATATAATATTTGAATAAAGTCTGTTTTGATGGCGGCATCGCTAAAGTCGTGTTTCATCGAACACCGAATATTAGTGTTAACGAATGCAGTGGAATTTCTACTTGATTCGTTCGTATTTGCAGAATTTGTTATATAATTCGTCTAAGTTGGAATTAGCGAAATCTTCCAATCAAAGCAGAGCCTGAGAACGAGAGCGAGGCTGAGGGAGAGATAACGGTAAAATCATTAACTAAAATCATTTCCGATAGAAAACTTTCTCAAGGTCGGTTGTCTCTAAAATTTTGCTTCTTTTTTCTTTTTAAGAGAAGGAAAAGGCATCGAGTTAGCAATGGGGAATTATGTCGTTTTTTATTTTTTTTTATGTTTTTGACTTTTTTCTTCAATTTTGAACTCAAAGAAGCATTCCTCTTGCTCAGTAAGGAAAAAAAAAAGAAAAGAAAAAAACAACAACAAAAAACAAAACGAAAACGAGAAAATCGTGTTGGCACGTACATTGGAACTTGTTCGCTGAACGAGATGAGTAGTTTTAAAGACATCTGGGCTAAATATAACTTCGTCTAATGAGTACGCAACTCACTCAGTCGTACCAGAGTTTCAAATGATACGTAATACTTTTGCAATCATCATCATCATCATCATCATCATCATCATCATCATCATCATCATCATCATCATCAATAAAACGATGACATCACACCGCCTTCTTCATCATCATTGCCAAAATCCGGGGACGACAACGAACATAACAAACTCAAAATGCTTTATTAAGTTGATGCTACTAGAACAACAACATCAATAATAATAATAATAATAATAATAATAATAATAATAATAATAATAATAATAATAATAAGAAGAAGAAGAAGAAGAAGAAGAAGGCTTAGGGAAACAGAAAAGAAGTATTGGAAAGATTATTTTATTTTTACTGAAATGACGGTGACAGTCATAAGTAAAGAGAAAGGCAAACATAGATAGGATTGGATAGGAACAGTGATTTAATGGGAATTGTGCAAATGACTGGAATTTTACCTTTGCAGATTTATTTTATAATCACTTAAAGATTTTTGCAGAAGTTTGACAGAATGCTGAAATTCAAACGCAGGAATACAGCTCATATGGAACAATTTCGAAAAACCTTCTAAAATGAGATTTTAGAAGAATTGCAATCTGAGGGTGAATTAAAACATCCAGGGAGCAACATTTCTAAAATCAGCTATAATACTGAGGAGAGTGCTGGTGGAGTGAGGAAGCTTTTTGCTGCTTGTTCTCCAGTGTAAGTCACAGGTTTTACTCATATTATGAAATGCCGAAAGATACAAAAATATATTAATAATATTGAGGTTGGCGAATACGGTAAGAAGTATGCTGGAGTTGTGAAGGGGCTTAATGTCTTTAGATTCCTAAAGATGACGGCCAAATAATAATCAGGTGATTTAATATAAAAAAACATCCTTTAACTGCAGTTATATGAGAAGTAATTAACAGGGATGACCTGAGAGGAAGCGGACAGACTGGCATTAAAATTGTTGTCAGTTATCAGTTATCTCCTGTTACAGTGACAGGATCCAAAGAGTGTGAGTTCAATACCTGGTTAAGGCGGTGGAGAACTTGGGGAGGAGAATTAACAGAAGATAACTGACATCCAATAGACATGGCACGTGGAACTAGAACAGTCTACCTCAGTGAGCAAAATAAAGAGTTCAGTTTGACATTCCAACCACCTGAAGAAGGCCGGAGTGTACAACGGCCGAAACGTTGTAATAAATATAGCGACAAAGATGAGGACATAGCCCGAATAATGTGAATAATGCAGAGAATAATTATGCCCACAAGTGTGACGCAAGCAAAATTCAATCTTACTACTACTACTACTACTACTACTACTACTACTACTAATAATAATAATAATAATAAAATTGTTCAGCTATAACAATTTTATAAGCTTTAAAAATCCCTGATTTAAAATCCTACAATACCAAACGGCTCTAATACAGATATAGATAAAACAAATAAACACGCATGCAGATATACACTTTCCTAGGCTGGACGTAATAAGCCAGGGTAATTAATTTGATTTATGATACCCACTTATCCTCAGAGAATCCAAACCATTTTTTTCAACACAGAGTTTGGCCTTTCTTTCATTTTAAACTGGAAAAAACAACAAAAACCCCACCAAAAAGAAAGAGAGCATACCCTTCTCCGGAGAAACGAGTCATTAATAAAATTTTCCACTTTGTGACATCGTTTTTAAATGAGGGATTTTTTTTTGTAGTTTATATATAAAATTGTTTTAACTGAACAATTTTATTATTGAAGTTGCCAAAATGTGAGACATTCAGGCCATTATTGCCCCCTCAGTCATCAGTGGAGCGTTCAGGCCACTATTGCCCTCTCAGTTATTTGTTGGGCGTTCGTGTCTAGACCACCGAACTTAAAGTTTTACATTGAGAAAAATCGGAATAAAGTCCGGTATTCTATCGCTTCAGAAGTCTACGTTGCTTGGTACTGCAAATACGCAAATGTTGTTGTTTGTCTCAGATTGCCCAACATGATGGTGAACAACCCATAATGCAACATCTCTAACCACACGGTAGAAGAGAGTACAATGATAATAATAATAATAATAATAATAATAATAATAATAAGTATTACTCGTGAAAATTTCACAGTTTTCCTATTTGAATTTTCTGATGAATCTTAATTCTTCAGTTAATGATTGAATAAACTCATAGCGAATTCCATAAAACACTCATGGAAATTCCCTTTTTGTCTCGTGAATATCTGAACTTTAACAGAATATTACAATAACAAACATACGTATGAATGCAGGTCATTATTTAAAGAAGTAAGAGGGTACAGATAAAAAGATTTAAATTGACGAGTTTTCCATTTCACTGAAGCAGGCTTTAAACGCGCAAAAGCGTTATTGCCTTTTGTATTTTCTCTTTCTTTCTTTTTTTCTTTCTTTCAGCGTTTCTGATATTTTTTCTGTTTTTCCTCGCGATCAAAACGGTATAGTCCATTTTTGTATATATTGGCAAGGCGTAACGTTCGTGCTACCGTTAACGAAGATACTGAGAAATGATTTGGATATTTGAGCGTACTTGTCATCACCCAATACTCAGCGACGTCCACAGACATCAGATGTGAAAATACAGATGCATGAATAATAATAATAATAATAATAATAATAATAATAATAATAATAATAATAATGTAGAGATCACAGATAAGAAAAGAATAATGTTATTTTAATAATCTAGTTATCAACTGCATATCATTTGTCATTTTGTCAGCAATGGTTTCATTGATTACTGATACTAACAATCTCCTAAAATACCGCCATGTTTATTGTTGCACGATACTCCTGTCAACAGAATTTGCTGTTTTTCACGTATTTGTTTTTATTTAATAAACCCTACCTGTGATATCATAGATTACATAAATATCTAAGTGATCCTTATTCTGATAATCTATTTTCCTTAACAGATTATCAAGGATTAATTATATTATGCAGTAATGGCATAAAACAATTATTAAAAGTCCGAAATAATGACAATGTTAAATGTCTTTCGATAAGTTTTCAAAGATGAAAGCATCACGAAAAATAAAACCAGAAAAGACAACGAAAATGGATTCGGATATTTTTTTTTAGCCTGAGAATAGATTGCGCCTATATTTGTCGTTTATCTTTAGTGAAGGCGATCATGTGTAAATTGAAAATAAGCTCGCCATTTTTCTTTTCCATCTTGACCGTAGTTGAACATAAATGCAGCCATTATGAGGAATAGTAGCGTATGGTTCGTAGCATAAAAGACATATTGGAGTAATAAATATCAGAAAACAGAAACAGTCGAAAAAAGATTTCAGAGTCATAAATCAGTTCTAAGTGAATTTCTAAAGTTTGGAAATTTGGAGATTTAAGTAATGTTCTGAGATTTTAGAAGACTATTTCTTTAAACCGTATGACGTTAACACGTGAAGAGTGATTACGAGGCTTGACCTGCTTTCACGTATTTCTTGCTGATGCCAAAAGGTTTGGTATTCGACATTTTGAGCGCTCTGTTCGATAACAATCTTCGCTCGATTTCTCGTCCTTTTTTTTTGTCTTAAATAAAGTTTGAAGAATATCGGTCGGAAAGAAGTCTTCCTTTGAAGCATCGCAATATGATTTCTTGTCGTTTAGCCTTTAATACTGCAGCAAGCAAGGTACCAGATAATTAAAAAAAATGGGTACTAAATAAGATGTTACAAGTGGGAAGGGGTGTTCATTCAGATGTTAAAAGTCGGTTGGGTGGGGCTCAGATATTAAGTTTTTAAAGATTCCTGATGATAAACAAAAACCGGGTTCAGTTATTATTCTTAATCGTGTTTTATTTCGATATTACGAATTGACAAAAATAATATTTTTGTTATTTTTGTTTGAGGTTCTAAATTTTCTCTTTGTTTGAAAAAAGTTTGTTTTTATCGCTTTAGATTTCTAATTCTATATTTTTATCAATTCCACTCATGTAATGAATCTATTCTATATCTATTAACCCATATATATATATATATATATATATATATCTATATATATATATATATATATATATATATATATACATAAAAGTGAACATTGAAGTCAACACTTAGAGGCGACAGGCTGTTTCATGCTAGAGGCAATCGCCAGGCCACACGATTGCATCTAGCATGAAACAGACTGTCGCCTCGAAGTGACTTTAATGTTAACTTTTATATTTGCACATGCCCTATCTCTGATATTGAGCACTTTATCCCATAAATATAACACACCTTAAGAGTATATTTATATATATATATATATAGTACATAATAAAATCCAAAATGACCTCATTTGCATATTCCCCATATCAGGTAATTACCTCATAAGCCTATTTTTCATATGAGGTAATTTTTGATTTTTATTGTGTACTAATTATTTGCTCTCTAATAATAAATACATTGGGCTCTTTTTGTGAATCTGTTTTAATATTTTATATTCCTAGGATCCACTTGAATTATATAACAACGGATTTATTACATTTACTATATATATATATATATATATATATATATATATATATATATATATATATATATATATATACATGCATATATATATGATTAAAATGAAAGAGGTTCCACATTTGCTTCTTATAATATCTAGATTCAATAGGCTGGTTAATAAATTTTGAGGAATAAAAACCTAGCAAAATGATAGAAGTATTGACAATAATCCCGATTTTAAAATCTTTCTCTTCGTGCTTCAATTTCGTCAAAAGGCTAATATATAATAAATATCATCAATCAAACACACACACACACACACACACACACACATATATATATATATATATATATATATATATATATATATATATATATATATATATATATATATATGACAAATAAACATTTTTTGCATTTCTCTTGTATTTATTTTCTGGAATGAGAAATCCCAGAAAAAAAAGTACATTTTCTGATTTATTTTTGAAAATGAATAACAGTAATGATTTTATGATAGTGCCAACTATCATAAATGATTAGAAGGTTATTTCAGCCTCAAGGCAACGTTCTACGATGAGCTTTACCTCTAATTCCACGTTAGTTACCTGAAACTAGCTTGACTCTAAGAATGCTACAGGTCAGGATAAAATCTTAAAATAGCCCAGGGTTATCTCCAATATTTCCAAAATTGTTTAACCGTTGCCTGAAGGAGAGATACTTCCCAAGTCTATGAAAGGTGTCAAGTGTGTGTCCTGTTTTTAAGAATGCAGGTGAGCGTTCATACCCATCGAAATATAGATACATTAGCCTCCATAGTGTTATCACCAGCCATTTCAAGGCTACAATCAACAAGTTTGTTGAACATCTCAATAACAATAACATCCTGATCGATAACCAGTTTGAATTTCTTTTTAGGTCCATAGCTGATGTCTTAAATGCTATTACTGACAGAATCAGTGAGGCACTCGATAATAAATTCATCACGAGAATGATCACCTTATATCAAAACTCTTTGACAAGGTGTGGAATCGAAGCTTGCTACAAAAATGCCACAGCTGTGAAAGGTCATTGTTAACGTCTAAGTCATCGGAAGACCATGAGAAGCCAATGCCGACGTTCCTCAAGTTTCTTTTCTCGGTCTGACCCTCTCTCTGCTCTATAATAATGATCTGCCTAAGAACATACTGAGAGTTTTAGTGAATGCTGATTATACAATAGCTTATAGGTGCGCCTCCAAAATTCTGAATGACCTGAACCTGGCAGAACTTTTCCTCTGACCGAGCCCTGGTGGGTCATTGGAGTAAAAGCTGGCTTGCAACATTCAACACGCCAGCAAACTAGTAACATTTCAGCATCAACAAGCAGACCCCGAATTTTTACCTATCATGATGCATCGGCGTTTTCTCAAGGGGGATCTTTTTTAAATGCCTATTGGGGACTCAACCACACCCCATAACTTATATATACGACATAGCTAAAGATACTGGAAAAATGGTCGGTTACTTATCGTTTCCTTGTACGATTCAAGTAAATATCTGATTCCCCCAACCCACACCCGCTATACTCTATCTTTACAAAAGCCAGATAAGACCAAACATGGTGTATTGATGTCATATCTGTGCTGAAATTTCCCAGTCCCCACTGGCCTGTTTTGATAGAGTTCAAAGTCATCTCAGCGGCTTTATAGATGACGACTTATTTGCCACCCTTATTATTAGATGAAATAATTATTCTATTATTGGATGAAACTTTCCTTAGTTCACCAATTCAGACCTTCATAGTTAAGACCCACCATATTACGTAGAGTGGCGATGAATCATCCTCATTCCCTTCGTATTCCAATTTCACCCAGGCAACATCTCAAGAAATGATACTTTGTGGAACAAACTCCCGATATAAGGTTTTCCCGATCACTACAGTCCTAACCTCTTCAAGTCTAGGGTTAAACATTATCTATGCTACATAACCTTATAAGCTGCACTTCTTACTTTCTCTTCTTACAGTCATGCAACAGCATCATTCGGTAACCCTCTACCTTGGATGACTCTTGGATAAACATTAATGAAAATAAAAATTATCTTGGATAAACATTAATGAAATAAAAATGACATGGCGTTAATTTAAAAGCATCGCTCAGTGTCAAACAGAAGACACTAAAATAGAGACAGTGGTACATTGGTTGGTTTTGCCTATGGGATCAAATCATATCTCTATTCAATGTTGGTGCTACTCAACCCTACAGTCAACGCACTTTAAAGTCTACACTGCATTCCATAGGGTTTTGTCATCGTCGACCAACAGGGAGACCTTTACTGACACAACGGCATCGTTTATTGTGCCTCACCTGGGCAAAAGAAGATCGCCAGTGGAAAATATAAAACTGACATATTGTTCCCTGGTCAGATGAGTCATGTTTTCAGCTTCGAAAGGGCAGCGGTCGAGTACAGGTACAATTTGTTGGTGGCAGATTTTTAATTGCCGTGGGGTTTGTTCTATCGGAATTCGCAAGGAACACTAGTGAAACTGGAATCTATTTTAAAAGGGCTGACATACACACAATCTGTTACAGTGTATTTGCAATTGTTTATGGCCACCAAACCTTTTCGGTGGAGATGGTTGATTACAGCAAGAGATTAACACGCAATGCAATGCAACACACAACACAGTATAACATACAACACAACACAAAACACAATACACAACGCACAGCACAACACAAAGAACAACACATATCACAATACACATCACACAACACAACACACAACCTATATCACAACGTACAGCACAACGCATAACACCAAAAACATAACACAACACACCGCTCAACACATATCACAACAGACAAGAAAACACACAATACATAATACAATACACGGCACACAACACAACATACAACACACATCACTACACACAGCACATAACATAAAATACACCACAACACACAACATAGCATACAACATAAAACACAACACTTACCCCAAAACCTCCCCCAAAAAAACACACAACACAACTCACAACACAAAACACGACACAACACATATAACATTACGCATCACAAGACACAACACAACACAACACAACACAACATAACACGCAACTCACAACACAACACAACACAACACAACACAACACACAACATAAAACACAAAATACGCCACAACACTATACAAAACATAATATACAGCATAAAACACAATACAAAACTTATCACAACACATAACAAAACATAGACCATAACGCAACACACAACGCAAATCACTACGAAACAGACACAACACACAGCACAATACAACACACAGCATACAACACAACACACCTCACACAACACATAACTTACAACACAATACAACACATAACATACAACACAACACACCTCGCACAGCACAACACACAACTGAGCACACAACACAATACACAACACATAACATAAAACACAACACACAACGCAACATACAACAAGAAACACAAAACAACACTTATCGCAACACAACAAAACACTCAACAACAAACAACACAACACATACACAACATACAACACGATACACCTCACACAACGCAACACAACACAACACACAACGCACAACTCCCATTCGTGTTTGGAAGACACAAACTGATTCCAGGATCAACTGGCCAATGACCAGGTGCTTCATTGTTCACTGCAATCGCCAGATTTAAACCCCCTTGAGCACGTATTGTATATCTGTCGCCCCAGCCACGCCCCAATTAACATAAATCAGGTATGGGCAGCACTAGAACGTAACTGGATAAGCTATGTCAGATTTTATGATGCAAATCAATTTTGAAAATCATTTGTTGTTGATAAAATTTTCATGTTGTACTTACATTAATGTAAGTAATATATCGTGTGAATTAAACCTTATAAAAATCTATTCTTTGTCTCTATTTCTGAGATAAGGTATTGTAACTATTTACACTGTTTTCATTATTCTGACTGTTTTCATTATTCTGACTGTTTTCCTCATCTTTGCACTCATGGACTAAATAAAGGGTTCGGTTCGAAATTCCACGGTGTATCTCCTGAAGAAGGCCGGAGCGTGCAACGATTGAAACGTCGTGAATATGGCAAAAAAATGAGGACAACATTACGGATAATGTAAATATGTAAAATCTATCCTTATTAAAAATATTGGTAACTTCTGTTTTTTTTATGGAATGCTGAGATTTTATTATGCAAACAAAAACCACAGAAATATATTTAATTAGCATAAGATCTCGTACATATGAATTAATTATTATATTATTTTACATCTAATATTGGCTGCTTGCAATTTTATAACTTTGATTTTTATTTGCTTTGATTTTTTAAAACTTTTCTGTTCTTTCTACTTAAACTTTACTTTCATGACTTTCCAGAAATTTTCTTTATTTGAATATAGTTTTGCATTCTCATAAACATCTATTTTAATAACGAGTCAAAAGTTATATATTGTCCCAATATTTGAAGAGCCTAGAGGCGATTCCATTATTCTTGTGTCACTGAAACCTTTCTTGGTAAGGTAGGAAACAGTCAGTTTTACAGAATGGGAAGTAATAGTGTCTTACATGAATAATTAATTTAAAGCTTCTTGATTGACCCATGTACAACTTAAAAAAACAATTTTGGCCAAGAAGTTCCAGTAATTCTCTACCTTTCTTTTGATACTGTTATCAAATTTAAAGGCGCCGATAATTTTACTGTCTACAATACTTGATCGATACATTACACCACTTATCACCTGTTGTTCTGATTGACTATGTCTCGGTCCCAAACTCGTGCTCAGTCATCAGACTATTGAATATAGTTCGACATTCATCACTCAAACCTATTATTGGAAAATCATTTCTTTTTTATTTATTTATTCCTTTGCTCAACTTAGACGTTTCTCTTTGTGATGTTTACTTGAATATCATAGTTTACTTGCTTTCATATCTTCAGCCAAGGTTCTTAATATTTTGTATCTTTTTTCCCTGTTTAGATTCAAAACACTACCTTATATATTTCCTTGATTGTCACTTTTCTTTTCATACTCATTACTATTTTAATTTTCTTTAAAACCTTTTTTATGACAAACTTAAAGCCAAGCATTTTTTGTTCCTATCTTGTCAATGTTTTCAATTTTCTTTTTGATGTCTGTTCGTCTTTTTCAAGTTTTCTTTTCCTCACTCAGTATCTTTACAAAATCTTGATTCTCTTTACATGGTATATCTTTCTTATGACACAGGATAATCTTTATGTAATCTTCATTGCTAGATGAACACTCACACACACATATATTATGTTACGTTGAACACTCCAACGAGTTTCACTCTACCAAATAAGTTAGCTGGGAATACCAGGTACTGTAAGCGTGGATGTGCGGCTGGTGTAATGAATAACTGATCAGAATTGGAAATCAGATAGCCGAGTTCCAATTCCTGTTGGGTTCGTTATATTAACTTACGCGCAAATACCCTTAGGAAAGATATGTCCACCTCTTCTCTCTCCAGATATGGGTTAATTAGTATCACTTGTATGAGTAAATCATTATTATCTTCAACAATTCTTACAATATAAGAAAATTTTCTGGCTTTAAATAACTTGCTATAGGTAAGTCGTAAAAAACAAATCACTCAATAAAAAACAGATGTTACTGTAAATATTTCTTATAAAAACAAACTAAAATTCACTGGTATATTTATTATATAAATGGAAGCATAACATTTTATCATTATCGATCAGTTGTTACCGATTATATTGTGAAAAAATTGACTTGCATAATAAAATCTGACAGAATGTAGATATATCCAGGTAACATCTCCAGCGCCTTGCAGTCTCTACACTACGTCGAGTAGCTACCGTTAATCAGGTGAAAGGAAGAGCTACACGTTATTAGGTAGCTGTCTTTATTTGACACACTTCATTTTATGCTTGTACGCGCATGCGCACGCGCACAAGTAAGTAAGGATATTTCATATTTAGGTCATAACGCAATGAAAGAATTGGCCTATTTCAGCAGCAACGCATTAGTTTGACGCCTACGAGGCAAAGATTGTAGACCCTAGGTGGTAGATTGATGTGTCTTTTTATATCAACTGCGCTAAGGTTATGTGTGCACCTGCCTAAAGGTAAGAATCAGTGGTAAAAAAGACATAGCGTTTGATAATATCGACGAGAATAAGCTAAGCATTAAGGTAGATAATAATAATAATAATAATAAGAAGAAGAAGAAGAAGAAGAAGAAGAAGAAGAAGTTTGAAAATGTTTTAAAAGATGGGAAGAAATGGAAATTCTATAAAAAATTTTAATCAGACAATCCATTGAAATTGGTTTTCCATTGAAGATTGCTATATACAGAAGGCGGTTTGTTGCATACCACGCTGTGGCTAATCTGTTGAAATACCTCGCTGTGGCCACTCTGCTGAAACACCTCGCTGTGGTCATGTTCAGTGTTTTGTCTTCGTAAACAGTCACCAGGCGTCAATAAGAGAAATTTGTCTTGAATGCTTAAATTTAATGACAAAACCTTTACTCGAAATGGACTTTTTTGTCAGACTCTCGCTTAGCCTCTATCTTGTACAACAAGGTAAAAATGAAGGTTATTAGTGGGATGGTTAAACTTCTACTGCCATCCCACTAACGCCTACATCTGATTATATATATATATATATATATATATATATATATATATATATATATATATATATATATATATATACACATACATATATATATATATACATACATACATACATAAATATTATATATACATACATATATATATAAATACATATATATATAATATATACATACATACATATATATACATATATATATACATATATATATATATGTATATACATACATATATATATATATATATATATACACATACATATATATATATACACATATATATACACACATACATATATACATATATACGCATACATATATATATATATATACACATGCATACACACACGCGTACACACACGCATACACACACACACACATATATATGTCCAAATGTAAAAGAACGAAGACTAAGATTTCAGCGTTCAAAACATTAATTTAAAACGGCTCAATGCAACAGTAGAAACTTTTCAATGACGGAAGTGGAAGGTATGCTTCGATAACTGCATTTCAGTATAAATATTTTAGTAATATCGTGATTTCCCACCTTTAAAAACATTAAAATAACCATTCTTTGGTTATTACGAAACCGGATAAGGGATCTGGTGTCGTCCTCATGGCCCCTCATGACTACATTGACAAAATGTTAAGTATACTGAATGATCCTTCCAAGTTTCAGCGTCTTAGTTCCATTGACACTCATGATTCTACGCTGACTTCTGAAATTCGATTTCAGAAATGTCTTGTCAAATGGGTAAAAAGTGGTGTTCTTTCTTCTGAAACGGCGGAGCAATTGAGGCCGCTTGGCTCTATTCGTCCCCGTCTTTATGGATTACCCAAGATTCATAAGAAGGGTGTCCCGTTGAGACCCATTTTATCGATGATTGGGTCTTCACAGCATAAAGTCGCAAAGTGGCTTGCTATATTGTTGCAACCAGTGTTGCAGCATTACAGTTCCAGATTAATTTTCTTTTTCCAAATTCATTCGGAATTGTGATGCCACTGATGGATTTATGTGTTCCTTTGACATCTGCAGCCTCTTCACGTGTGTGCCTTTATCGGAGACTATTGATATTTGCAGCGATATGTTATATCGTAGTTATTTGACTCCTCCTAATATACCTGAAGAAGTGTTCGTTGAACTCATGAAATTTGCCACCATGTTTGTCGATTTTAGTTTCGACAATATCATGTATCGCCAGATCGATGGTGTAGCGATGGGTTCCCCTTTGGGTCCCGTGTTGGCAAATATTTTTGTGGGTTTTTATGAGGAAAGCCTTATGTTAAGTTCTGCCCGACCCAAGGTTTACTTTCAGTATGTGGATGACACTTTTTGTGTGTTCAGCCATCATTCGGAAGTGGCTCAATTTTTCCCCTACTCAACGGTGTTCATCCTGTACTCAAATTTACAGTAGATAAGGAAGTCAATGGTTCATTGCCCTTCTTAGATGTTCTTGTTCAAATAACTCCTTCCTCGTTTATTACCTCTGTTTACAGGAACTATATACTCGATGGGACTCCTTTTGTCCTAAACGACAAAAGATAAACTTGATTAGGACCCTGACACATAGGGCGCTAATGATTTGTTCGGGTGACACCTTGAAACATGAAATCAGTTGTATAACTGAGATCTTTGTGAACAATGGTTATCCGTTGAACATTGTTCAATCGGTTATTCGAAATGAGACTGCCAGGTTCAACAAAATCAAACCTGCTTCAGTGGGTAAATGTCCGGTCTATCTTCGTTTACCTTGGTTGGGTAGGATTAGTGAATCCTTCGCCAAGCGTATTTCATGGAGTTCACGTGAGTGTTATTTTGCAGCCAACGTTCGTGTTGTCTTTCAAACTAAGTCCGTACTTTCATCTATGTGTAAAGATGTTCTACCCCACCCCCACCATATTAATTCTGTTATTTACCATTTCAAATGTAGTTGTGGATGCGATTAAATAGGTAGAACGGCACAGCGGTTGGACGTTAGAATTAAAGAACACGTACCTGGTATAATACTGAATAAAAATTTTTCTTTGGGGGATACCATTCGTAACACGTATGGGTCTTCGATTGCGGATCACTTTATGCGATGGATTTCAGTGTGAACTGGTTTCCCGTTCTGGCCAGTTCGCACTCATTATTCCATCTTAAGGTGTTGGAGACGCTTTACATCAGGTCCAGGCAACCTGCTCTTTGTAAACAAAGAGATTGTTTGCTTGGACTCGGTGTGCTGCGTTTCTAGCATCTTTGTTGGTATAATTTTTATAATTTTTTTTTCCCTGTCCAATCATTCATGTCATCCATAACAGACTTTTTCTTTTTCTTTTCCTCATAATTTTAGTTCCCCGTTAACAGTTCTGATGAGAGGGGACGAAACCGGTCGACTGGTGTGTGTTTTTGTTTTAAATCTATCATGGACTACAATATAAATTTTTTTTGTTTTTAATGCCTTAATACGCTTCTGTACTGTTTCAAACATATATATATATATATATATATATATATATATATATATATATATATATATATATATATAATGGACTCTCCTGTCGGTTTCGACGTATGAGGATCTGACAGCATAGTTGATTCAGTTATGAAATTTGGTGCGATAAACTAAAGTGACACTTAAGATCCACTAGTGATTTACAAAGGAGGCCACATATGGAGCAAGAGTGACGATTGTGGGATGAGATTACTGTTAGATTGGCTGACCTTTTAGATCTTGCTCTCTCCTCTTGAAGATGATTAGACAACTAGATTATATATATATATATATATATATATATATATATATATATATATATATAATAAAGGTAACAAATCCGTTGGTATATAATCCAAGTGGATCTTAGTAATATAAATATTAAAAATGATCCACAAAAAGTGCTTAATGCATTTACTAATACAGAGCATTATAGTTAATAAACAATAAAATCCCAAATTACCTCATATGGTTAATATGCTATTTCAGCAGATGAAAATATCAGTCGTCTGTCTTATAAACCCCGCACGTACTTCTGACTTAAGTTTGGAAGAAAAGATTAGAATAATAAAATACAATAACCAAAGTCAACTATTGAATCAGAGGAATGAATTACTGTGTAACCCGGATATAAGAGACCCGGATAAAAGAGAAACCCGGATATAAGAGAGATTTTATCTGGTCCCAAATTAGAGGCTGTGTTAATGTATATAAAATAGACAAAACCCGCATATAAGAGAAACCCGGATATAAGAGGCCTTTTCTCCGGTCCCAACAACTCTCTTATATCCGGGTTACACTGTAGTGTTAAAATGTTGACAAAAAAACAAATTCAAATTTCCATAATATAGGTTTAACTGAATTAGCTACCAAATTTCCATAATATTCACTTGCTTCCATCCCTTCAAATGTCGACATTATAACTGATTCTAATTTTCTATATTTTATTCGGCCCTCTATAATCTCTTCACACCATATTAATTATAATCTATAATTTTTTTCTTTTAATATCTCCCCAACTCTTTTTCCATTAATTCCACACATCCTTTTATCTATATATTTTAAAATTTACTTTTAGACCCCTTTTTTTACTCTTTTAATTTTAAATTAATATTTCATTCTTCATAGAACCCCAAATTAATGCCATAAAAATCATATTCGGGTTTAATTTTATAGAACTTTTTTGCTTTAAGACAAATACCTTCCACCTTCCCCTAACCCCTGACTCGTACATTTCGTCTGACTGAAACGTTTAAATGGATAAATTCTGTATTAATTTTTTGACTGGTTGATTTTTTAGCTTGGAAAGTGAAATTCTATTTCCCGTCCCTCATTTACTGTATGACACGAGTACAATTCACACCAGGGTTGTTATCTTCGTCTGCCGAAATAGATTATTCCCCATATGAGGTAATTTGGGATTTTATTGTTTATTAATTATATATATATATATATATATATATATATATATATATATATATATATAAGAAAGGGTCAACGTGTGCTTCTTATAATATGTAAAACAGATAGGTTAGTTAATAAAACAAAGACAAACGAAAGGGTATCAATATAATCAGCACGAAAAACATTTATTAAATATTAATTATTAACCATATGACAGAAATGAAGTACGGAAAGAAAGGTTTTAAGTTCGGAATTTTTGGACACGCCTGTGTCCTTCATCTATGAAGCGAGAAATAAACAGAGAAATGGGAATTACTCACCGACAGATGTTTTTGTAGACAGTGTATTTTCTGGTGGAAATTATATTGTTAGTAAAAATCCGATGTCTGTCTGATTACTCGGTGTGCGAAACTTTTTATGAATATAAGCTTAAATTTAAAATTTTGATCGGTGTAAATGCGATAAACAGGTCTATTATAACTAGTGGTGGAGTGGGGTAGTGAGATTGTAAACATAGATGAAGAGAATTATAGTTTGGGGTGAGGAAAAAAACGTCTCGCGTGTCGCAAGTTCGAGCCCAAATTGTCGGACGAAGTTTAGAAAGACGGGGTGTGGTTAGAATTAACATGTGCTGAGACGAAATGAGGAGGACAAATGGAATAATAATAATAATAATAATAATAATATATTATTAAATAAAATGAAATGAAAAGAAAAAAGGGAAGGAACAATAAAATGGATAAAAAATTTCGATAAAAATTAACAATAAGAAATATGAAAATGCCACAGTACTCTCCAAATTTTACTTGGATATTAAAACAGATGACTATACACCGGTAGTAAATTGCGATTTCGTCGCCAAAATGACACCTTTTCCCGGATGAGGCAAACGATGCAACCTGTATTTGCTGAAAAAAAGATTCATCCTCAAATGTATTAATAACTTAAATCTTCTTAATAAACAAAATTAACTCTTGCTAGGTTATATTCATAGAAAAAAGTTTCTTTTAAAATTATCCCGGATAAATATACAAATTTTGTTTTCATATATATTTTAGGTTGTATATTAATTACCCGCCTTTAATCATTTTAACGTATAATGATAATTCGACAAGCTTTTCTCTTTTAAACTTTAAACTTGCGTTAATTTATTTTTTAATCTTATTTTACTTTTATTCTCCCCACCTAACTATTCCCTATTTTCTGTATTTACACCCCAATATTATATTTGACTTATTTTAAATTTGAGCTGTGAATCTACGTTTAATTTAGTATTCCTTCTATGAGACCCAGTATATTAATTTAAAAAAAAATCACAAGTTATATGTCGTGCCTGATGAGTTGGTAAAATAACGAAACTTAAGTCGTACTTCAAACGTAGGTATATGCATATCATCTATCTATCTATCTCCTCTCTCTCTCTCTCTCTCTATATATATATATATATATATATATATATATATATATATATATATATATATATGATCAACTATAGTCTCTAACGTATGGTTTATTTATGGGTTAAAGTGTTCAGTATCAGGGATAAAGCGTATGTAAATATAAAATCGGAGATCGAAGTCAACACCCAGAGGCGACAGTCTGTTTCGGGTGTGATGATTGCGTTCAAGCATGAAACAGACTGTCACCGCTGGGTGTTGACTTCAGTCTCCGCTATTCTTTCATCCATGCGGAAAGACATTCTTCTTCCTCATCATAATAGGTTTTGATTTATTCATTTAAATGTAGTTGTGGTTCACACGACATAGGGAGAACGATTCAAAGGCTGGATGTCAGAATAAAACGCCATATACCAACAAAAATCCGAAACCTTAAATATTCTAACCAACACATACGGATTTTCCATCGCGGATCGCCTGATAAATAAGCCATAATTATGCCACTGATTTCAGTGTGGACTCGTTTTCCGCCCTCCGTATGTCCCCTTCAATTCGTTATGTAAACAGAAGGATTTTGTACTGAGTCGCCAATTAATTTCCATTTAAGTATTTTTTCTTCCCTACATACTGTCCTTCATTTTATTGATAATTCTATATTTATTAACCTTGATTTAGATCTGTTGATCGAGGTTCGAAACCGGTTAGCTAGCTCGTTTTTCAATTTTATCTTTTAATTGTTATCATTATGAGTGGTAATAAATATAAATTTTGTCTTTTCATGACAGTCATTAAATTTTGTACCACCAATCAAATCTTTAAATATATATATATATATATATATATATATATATATATATATGAAGAAATATAGTTTTAAGTTGTGGTATATTTATAGGATAAAGTGCTCAATATCAGAGACAGAGCGTATGTAAATATAAAAGTGAGTCGACAGGCTGTTTCATGCTAGACACAATCCATAGGTCGCCTGACGATTGCGTCTAGCAGGAAACAGCCTGTCGCCTCAGAGTGTTGACTTTAATCTTCACTTTTATACAAGACCTACTTGGTCAAAGCGATGACTCTTCAGCTCCTTCTGCAATTGTATGCAATTATATATATATATATATATATATATATATATATATATATGTGTGTGTGTGTGTGTTTGTGTGTTAGGTTATAAATGTAGCGAAAGTGTTCTGTTAATCAAGAGCGTAATATGAAAAAATATAGTTTTAAGGTATGCTATATATCTGGGTTAAATTGCTGAGTTTCACGGATAGAACTTATGTAAATATAAAAGTGCACATTGAGGTCAACATCCAGTAGCGCTATTCTGTTTCATATTTAAAATAAATTTTTATGTCCTGAAGAGGTCGCTGAAGAGTTATTGGCTTGGCTAACTTCCAACGTTTAATCAGGTATCTAATTTTCAATAAAGTTCTTTCTGGTTTCATTTTTCAGTGCCGTTATTTCCTCTTCATGAACCCTTCTTTTCTTCGATTGATTCTCACTTTCTTCGTAAATTCGAATGATGCAATTACAATTCAACGAACAAAAAAAACCTTCTTAGTGTTCTTTCTGTAGTTTTTCTGTAGTTTGAAAATGACGAGGTGGTGACATCCTCAGATTTCATTGTTTGAAACTTTTTCTTTTTTTTTTCAATTGATTAATTTCAACGATTCTTTAGGATGCCTGATCTATCAGTCGACCGTTTAATTATACTTCGGAAATTCCGAAGATATAGATTTGGACAAAAACTCAGACTTTCGTCCTCCGTATGTTCTCAGCTCGTCTTTACTGAACGAAGCTTTTTTTTTCAATATGTGTTAAAAATAAAAATAAAATTAATTGAAAATATGAATGGCTAAAAAATCGATGTATTAAATTTTAATTCTTGTCTTGATCCTGGAAGACATATGAACATAATATATTTCTAAATATTCTGAAATCAGTTTTGTTAGATTTTATTGTACAAGTCAATATTTTCACAGAACTGTTGTGAAAATAACAATGGCTTTCATATGTTTTGGTTCAAGAAAACTTATACATCTTCTTTGATAAATTTAGGACATGGACTCCAAAACTCATGTCAATTTTTACTTTTTTTTTGTTGTAGACAACTTGAGAATGACTATTTATTTCCCCAGTTCAAATTTATTATGAATGCCGCACGAAAAAACAAAAGTAAACGTGTAATTGTATTGCTCTAAGTTAGGAATGGAAACATTATAAAGTCTTTGGATATAATCAATTTACATCAACCATTTGTAATAGAAACTTGGTTCTATCAGGACATTAAAGTTATGGAATAACGTTATCAAGAAAGATGGGACAAAAGAATGATGGCTAACAACTTTTGAATCTTAGAACGGAACAAATCTACTGAGCACTCATGAATATCAAAAAAGCAAAAGTTCTTGCCATGCTTACCAATTGCTATCAATATTCGAATTTCAATCAATTGTTGTGTTATATTTCTTTCGTATTTCAGAAAAATCTTTCTTTCTCGCTAAATTTGTTTTTAAGCTTCAAGTGTTAAATCCCCTCTCCAAGTTCTCCACTGCCTTAACCGGATATTGAACTCGCACTCTTTGGGTCCTGTCACTGAATCTAACCAATGCCTTTATCCACTGTGCCATCTGTGTATGAATTTCTAGGTATTATAATCCTAATGTCATCAGCAACATTTTTTTTACCAGTGCTCATATTGCAATTTTTTCTGGTATCATATTTTTGTTGTTATTATCGCTTTTCTCTTGGACTCCTTATTACTGGTTCCCATATTGTATTCATTTCTATGCTTAGTCGGCTCAGGAGATTTTTTTGGCCTAGCATATGTGCTGATTCCTTAAGTTTACGAATTTTCCAATCTTTGTCTATGATCTCAACTTTCTCTCCATATGTGGTCAGCCACGCATGATTTTTCCACTTCTCCTCGTGTTCGACATTCCAACCACCTGAAGAAAGCCGGAGTGTACAACGGCCGAAACGTTGTAATACATATGGCGACAAAGATGAGGACAATATTCCGAATAATGTAAATAGTGTACCGTTTATATTCATTTCATAAAAACAATGACCTTTGTAAATATCATCTTTGTGATGGCTCCCTGCTGTCTAAACCCCGCTATGCTAGTTGGAGCCTTTCATCCTTAAAATGTAGTCCAGCTATGAAAAGCTTACTTTGACAAATACCCGCTCGCTGAGCTACTAAGATGAGCACCAACTTTAAAGATTGAGCTCGGTGCGCACGAGCTGGTCCCCACTTTAACTAAAAACAGCAAATGTGGAAAAAAGGAGTTTTCTGTGTGTTTATAGGTCGTTCTAAACTGCTTTTCGAAAGCCATCCACAAAGAAATAAATAACATATTTTTAAAAAGAGGAAGCGGATAACCTTTTTTTTAAGCAAACTGCATTTGAATAGAGGAATAGAAATAATTATTCCTAGTTTTTTAGCCTCTTCCAAGGAAAGCGAACATGTTATTGATTTTCATTACTCGTTTAAAAAACTGACACGTTATGAACTCTGGACGCCATAGCACAAAAATACCCATTTGATGTCCTCAAAGGAATCAAATCTGTTTTTTAATCCTTTTCTTCAAAAGATTGTTAAGAAAGTGAATCTTAGTACAGTAAATCAACTGCATTATATAATTGACATTAATTCCAATTACCTTGCGTAATTGTCTACGCAAAATCATTATCGTCATCGCAATCGTTGAATTGTAATTAACCATTCAATGTTACGAGTACTCGTAACGCTATATTGAAAGTATTAAAAGAGGACATATTGGTAATGCATAATAGATCCAGATTTGAACATTGATGAAAGGAAAATACAAGATACTTAATTCGCTAAGCACATTTACATAATTTAACATTGATATATTTAAGGAGAAAGAGTATTTAATATCAGCGATAGACTGTTTGTAGATATAAACAGTGTTGATATAGAAACCAACATTGTATGATGACTGGTAGTAGCACGCCATAAGCGATCATCAGATCATTTTTGTCTGGGCTGAATGTTAGTTTAGCTCAAAAACTTGAAAACAAAAACATATTTGATTTTTGGTGCGGTTTCATAATCATTGAGAAAATCAAATAACAACACCACCCACCCTCCAAGCACCCAACAAGCAAATACCGTAATCAAACGAATACATTTTCAACCAAACCTTTTCGAAGTTGGTGCATACAGTTGGATTTTTAGCGGATATCTTTTTACAAATTTCATTATTACTCAAATTGATTTCTGCGTTGGACACAGTGTTACACAAAGAATTACGCCATAAAATGTATTCTTTTTTTCACTTGTAGTAAAGGAAAAGATTTTACTTACTTTCATTTGTAAGATATTCTTTTCTTTCCTGTGAGTTTCATTAATACCTTATCACATACCAGGCAAATTTCAGTTTAAGGATAAGCTTTGAACATTATATGTGCATATCTTCATGTTCTTGATTTTGTTCAGTATCTCAGACTTTGTCATGCTTAGTAGCTGTACACCATTAATGGCAAGCTGCTTGCAGATACATCAGATAATTGAAACTTTGTTACATGATGATCCAACATAAATATTACGGTGTATATTTAGTTTCATTATAATTTTTAGTTTTAGCAAGACAGTGGTGAATTGAACCCATCTGTTTCTACTGATATCTAGTGAGCAGGATGTATCGGTTGCTACTGATTTCTATCAAGGTTTTCTCAGATATTTCTATCAGGGTTTTCTTAGAGATTTCTATCATGGTTTTCTCAGAGATTCATTGTTCATTAGCACCCATTATATGTCATCTCAGCGAATTGAGCCATGGGTGTGAGAAACTTGAATTAGAGAATTTTACTAGAAGAAGATGCACTGACTTATAAAGTGTGTGTGTGTGTGTGTGTGAAAAAGATTGATTGACTGCGATTTACGGCATATCAACCTCAATGAGTTATTTAATACCGACAAAATTCTTCAAAAAAATATTTCCAGCAATATCCTTCCTTTGAAAATCCATTGCAAGTAATATTTTCCAAAAAAACATATTCCTGGTAATATTCCTTTACAGAACTGTATTGCTGATAATACGATATTGCCTTCAAAATTGAAGGAAAAATTATATTATCTCCGATATCAATTTTTCCTTCAAAACTATATTGCTGGTAATAGTGTGTGAAAAAGAAGGGAACTCAGCAACCCGTAGGAAAGTCTGAAATTATTTCTTTTGGCCAACTCAATTTGGTCTACGATTTTAATTGCGTCAGCTCACGTTAATCTGCCAACTTAAAAGGTAATTATAAGTTCACTCTTGTAATTTGATATATTCAGTGTGTGAGGAGAGACTGGAAGATTTGTTTTCTACGTGGGAAGGAAACATACGAAATTTTTACAAGAAAATAAACGCTATTATTAAAGCTGATGTACTAAACAGAGTGGTCTTTTCTAATGACAAACCGGTGAAATCCCGACAATAATCCCGACATATTTTCAAACAAATTAGTAGAAAAAATATTTTGTGTATATGAAATACAATATTCTATATTAACGAAAAAAGAAAATATGGTCAAATTTCTATTTGATTTCGACATAGTGGATGTTGTTCAAATATACTTACCTTGTTTAAGTCAGCATATTAATAACGGACACAGCATCCATTTTGAAATGAACTCAACCAAATTCGTCATTCCAATGGCCAGTCGTAGAATACGCTGTATATTCTGTTCAATGTATTACGTCAGTGTTAGATGAAGTCCAATGAAAGCAAGGAATTTGATCCCGTCGCATAAATTTATGTATGCATGTAAGTTTTTTTTAGATTTAGATTTCATATAAAAGAGGACATTCAGATAAGTTAATTTATTCAGTAATTCGGGTTGTCGACCATCCATCTTCAACAAAAGAACAAAAGTAGAATCGACAGTGGCAAATTGGAATCACCGTCAGATATGTGCCGGATTTCACTTGAATCATACCCTCACATTTCACTCTTTCTCTATCTATCTATCTATCTATCTATCTATCTATCTATCTATCTATCTATCTATCTATCTATCTATCTCAAAGAATGATTTTGAATAGCATAAGAATTCGACTACCAAAAAAAAAAAAAAAAGAAAAGAAATAAAAGAAGGTTTAGAGATGAAGAAGGTTATTACATCGATGATGATGATGATGATGATGATGATATACAATTGGTGTACTATCAAACCATTATTATAACTGGTGTCTTTTGTGACAGTATTTCGTCACACTATCTGGAATGCAATAGATCAAGAAAGAGAATAAGGAACTGGTTCTGCAGAAACATTTTGGTACTGTTTAGTTTTGATGATGTTAATGTTTACTTTCAAATTGTTTTCAAAAAGTAAAGTTAGTATTAGTCCTTATACATTAGTATTAGTTCTTATACATTAGTATTAGTCCTTATATCTTAATCCATGTACGGGTGCTGAAATGGATAGTGGCTCGGATAAAGTAATCGGAGTGTCGGGTTCGAATTCCAATCGAGTCGGTTGGATTCACTTACGCGCATATACCCTTGGGAATGATATGAGTCATTATCGTGTATATAGGTTTAACTATTAGGACTTGTACACTGAAAAACCTTGTTATTCTCAAGACGTATTAGTAATGCAATATTTACCCGGGAAAAAAGACTTATTCTTACAATCCAAACTATACTTCGGTTTCAACCCTAGAACACTAACCATGGGTATATATTACCTAGTGCAAATTTTCCTATTTTTAATTACAATTTTTAGTAGCTGATTTTCTTACCAAAATTATGTTTTTCAGTTCCTATTAATGTTATCTCAAAGTGCAAAGTTTGAAGAGCCTGCATGTAAAATATTTCAAATAAAGATTTATATTTAATATTATTTTTGATATTTTCAAAATCGGGTATGATATACCCATGGTTAGTAGCGGTGTAATTTTAATTAATGGTTAGTGTTCTAGGGTTAAATAACCATAAAGGGTTGACAAGCGGTAAGAAAAACAAATCAATCAATTATACACTAACCCTGACCCTTCAAGCTTCCATTTTAAAAGTTTAACCCAGACTCATTTACATTTGATGTCGTCATATTTAGAAAATAATAATCTTAGTCGCTTGCATTTAGAATCCAATTTTTGATCCAACGATATTTGGACGTGCAGTAAAATATTTTACAAACAGGATTTTACATGATTTTTCTTAAGTTTTTGCATTTATCCCTCAACTCAATGCAAACAAATTTCGAATGAATAAAATTAACTTGTCAATCGATATCTCACTCTTAGTTTTTAAAACTACAATAAATTAATGAATAAAAGCTACTAATAAATGATCGAATATCGAACGTTATATTTTAAATTGATTTTCGATAACACCTTTTAAGAATCTTATTAAAAACATTTCTTTTCATTATTGATTCATTTGATAAAATCATTATATTACGATTGACATGATTTTTGCTTTTTATTATTGTTAGGAATCTTTATTTAAAGTCATGGCAGGTTTTATCTATTAGTTTTTAATTATTGGTGTGGTTTCATTTAGAAAACATCATTCTGTATGAGGATGATGATTTTTTTTATTTTACATTTGATTGCATAAATGTTGTTATTGACTTTGACTGATAAATGAAATTCGATTCTAATTAAAGTCGTGGTTCGTCAAAATAATCCGATCTCTTAAATCGATTTGGATTTTCTCATCTTCCCATTTATGCATATTCTAAAAACGTTAATAATAATAATAAATAAATAAAATAATAAATAAATAAATAAATTTTGAAACGGGGAAACCATTTTTGGTGTTTAATAATAATAATAATAATGCTGGACAGGACCAATGCTTGTTAACTAGAAATTACCAAAGCACACATACTAAAAAATTGTGTTAACCCAAAATGCAGATTCTGTGATAAATATCCAGAAACAACCATCTTGTTTCAGGTGGCACCAATTGAATATAAAACCCGGCATGACAGAGTGGGCCAATATCTACATTGGAAAATATGCAACCTTTACGGAAAGGAAGCTGAAAGAAATTAGTATGAACACTATCCAGATCCGGTGACGGAGATACGACCTGTAATAATTTTCTAAGACTTTACAATACACACAGATAGAACAATCAAAACTAATCGCCCAGACACTGTGATTAGAGACCGCAAAGAAAAAATGTGCCTCCTAATTGACATGACAGTCTCTGCAGGCTGCAATGTATCTTTGAAGATATTAAAAAAAAAAACTATAAAAATTCAAGTACCTTGAAATCGAAATCTTCAAAATGTGGCACATGAGGATATCAATAATTCCAGTTGTAGTTGGAGCACTCGGATTGATTGGAAAAGATTCCAATAGACTCTTTGAAGGGATTTCTGGAATCCCATGTCTTAAAGAAATACAAAAAATTACTCATAAGTACAACCCACACCTTACGAAGGGCGTTATCTATGTAAAACATGTGTGATTGTTTTTCTCTCAAAAAATGCACAGTGGAAAAATGTCATGATGCCATTTTTGACCGTAGGTCTCTGATTGGGACCTGGAAAGAAATGAGTATACACCAGATACAAAATGAAATAAAATAATAATACTCGAAATTGAAATTTCTCCAAGAATAAAATAAAAAAGGTAAGTTATAGAAAAAGAGAGACGAAGAAATTCAATCACCTGATTCAATCACCTTTTTTCGCTTAATAAATACATTGAAATATGTGCACATTTCCAAAAGTCACTAATATTTTAAACATTTATTTTGCCAGTTTTATTAACGGAATTATTATTATTGTTATTATTATTATTTATCTATTTTGATTTCTAGTGGATATTCATTTCTTTCCGGGTCCCAACCAGACACCTAAGGTCAGAAATGGCATCATGATATTTTCCGCTGAAGTTGTTTTGAGAATAAAACAAAAGATAAAAATGAAAAAAACCCAACTAAGATCACACATATTTTACATAGATAAAAGGCCTCCGTAAGGTGTGGGCTGTACTTGTTAGTGCAACTTTTTATATTTCCTTCTCCCAGAAATCACTTCAAGGAATCTATTGGAACTTTTTTCCAATCAATGCGAGTGCTTCTACAACAACTGGAATTGTTGATGTTCTCATGTCCCACATTTTGCAGATTTCGATTTCAATGTCCTTGTATTTTGATAGTTTTTTGAACATCGTCAAAGATAAATTGCAGTCTGCAGGGACTGCCATGTCGATAAGGAGACATATTTTGTCTTTGCGGTCTCTAATCACAGTGTCTGGACGAATAGTTTTGATTGTTCTGTGTATATTATAAAGTCCCATAAAATTGTTAAAGGTCCTATCTCCGTAACCGTGTCTGGGTGGTGTTCATACTAATTTCTTTCAGTTTCCTTTCTGTAAAGGTTGTATATTTTCAAATGCAGATATTGGTCCACTCTGTCATGCCTGGTTTTATATTCAATGGGTGCCAATACCGTGCAGCGTGATACAAGATGGTTATCTGTGGATATATATATAATAGAATCTAAATTTGTGCTCGGTAATTTCTAGTTAGAAAGCATTGGTCATGTGCAGCAACAATGAAAACTTCGGTTTCAGCTTTTAAACCTGCATTACGTAGCCACAGACGAATACGAGTTTGTTTATATCAGCTTGTTTCGTACGGACAGAATATTAACCATAAAGAGATTTATCATGACATCGTTTCTGTATCTGGTCCATTGTATTTGCCTTTGATTTCTCTTTTTAAGGTTTTTGCAGACGACGCAATACGTGTATTGTGCTTTACTTACATTTCTTCACCCACTTGAAACTCCATTTTGATTTTGTTGGCTTCCTTTATTACTGAATAAGTTTCTTACTTCTTTCATGTTCTTTGACACAGATCATCATTCAATCTTCTGTAGTTTCCAGGTATCTTTGGGTGTCGATTGTTTTGTAAGAGAGTTCTAGTTGAACTAATCCGCTCCATCCTTCGGATCTGGGCACATACAGACGATCAACATCAGCTTGGGATAGGGCATGCGATGTAAGGTGAGAAGCTTTCTCGTTCTGGCGTCCATTTATTTAATGTCAGCTATGGTTCAGTTGCTGACGTTGAAACTGTATTGCACCACAAGGGCAACCAAAATGTTTATGGCTGTTATTCTGTTTTTTTTTTTTTTAATTCAACTGCGACACGTCTGTAGCATTCTATTCTTACTTTCTCCTTCTTTTGGATATGTTGTATCCCATCTCTTTCGCTAATTCGTAGGTACCTAAAAGCTTTTTCTTGTTCCAGTTCCCTAACCTTTGTGACAAAATCTAGATCTATTGAGTGTGTTTCTGTAATTCTCCCTTTTTTTGAATATTACTTTTGCACATTTATCTAATTTGAAATTCATACATTTTATTCACCGAACCTTTTTGAAGCCTAAGAGCACGCACATTTTAAATAGATAAAGCCTCTCGTAAAGTATGAGATGTGAAAATGAGAAAATTATTTTTATATTTCTTTAAGGCATGGCCTACCAGGGAATTCATTCACTGGAACCATTTCCAATCAAACCGAATGCTTCAACCTCTACTGGAATTATCGATATCTTCACGTGCCACATTTTTTCAATTTCTTCTTTAAGATTCATGTATTTTGATAGTTTTTAAATATCTTCAGCGATCCATCACTGTTTGCAGAAATTGCCCTGTCAATAAGAAAGTTTAGCAGAAAAACACAATTTATACAGAGATAAAAAATTAAACCAAATTTAAACAATTATTAGAAGAAATATATCTATATCTACACATCTATTGTCGTCTAGCTAAGTCACTAACACGCCGTACTCTACTCAAAAAAATATACCAGAGTGCTGGCCATTATCGACGCGACTCTCGTTTTCCACAGATGTCTATAAGAAAAAGAGAGAGAGAGAGAGAGAGAGAGAGAGAGAGAGAGAGAGAGAGAGAGAGAGAGAGAGAGAGTTCACGCACACGTGCTAACCATAGAGGCTATCCGGAGCACAGCTGACCGCCCATCCGATAATTATGCAGTTAAAATTACCGGCTTCTACTATCAACGCGACAAGCCCAAACTGATAGCCAACACGCAGTCAGCCGGGTTAAGGAGACTCCTTTTTCCCCGCTCTCATTTCACACCTCGTACACCGTACATTCGAACACTATGCGACTTACCAGAGACATTTTCATATCTTGTAAATGAAAATAAAACTGTGGTCATTTTTCCAAACAAGTGTCCAATTTGTTTCTTTACTCCAACCAACTTTAACCTCATGATCAAAAGCACATTCTGTTTTTGTGGGCTTTGATCACTCGTATGTCTGAGTGATTAGCTTTGATTGTTCTTTATGTGTATTATAAAGTCCTATAAAATTGTTACAGGTTCTATGTCTGTCATCAGGTCGGGGTGTGGTTCATACCAATTTTTTGCAGAAATTATTATTATTATTATTTCCTTTGATTACTGTTTATAACCAGAGACCTAGGGTCAGAAATGGCTGCATGTCATTTTCCAATGAATATTATTATTATTATCATTATTATTATTATTATTATTATTATTATTATTATTGTTAATATTTAATATAATACCCTAGGTCGATACACATTTCAACCGCTAGATCGTCATAAAGAAATAACTTCGAATGATACTTGAACTCCCGCAGAATAATGTTGTGATATTTCTTTTGGAATGTGAACAAAAACTCTGCAGGACCATGATCGCCTATGTTCTGAGAGAGAGGTCATAACTCATATACATACACATATACACACATAGGTATATATATGTGCATTTTATACATGTGACGTCTTATGTACAACCTTTTATTACTATATGTAAGGGATAATTGCAAATTCCGTTTATAGAGAGAGAAAGAGAGAGGAAGATAGAGAAGGGGGAGAAGCAGCGAAAGAGAACATTTAAAAATATTTACTATCAAGAAAATAATTTTTCAAGATATTGAATTTGCCACATTCGACAAAGTTCATGGTTCATAGATTACTGCTAGTTCTAGTATGTATGTATGTGTGCATGTGTGAATGTGTGTGTGGGGGGGAGAGAGAGAGAAAGAGAAGTAAATAAGGAGATTTTCTTCACTCATATTGGAAGTTGGCAATTTAAATCAGATGGAAAGTTCATAATCACTTTCCAAAAACAATTAGGCTTGCATTTTTCACCTTCTCAAGTTTTTTGAACAGGAGTTGACGTTTATCCCTTGTTTTCTATTTAGGACTGGCTTTCAGGCCCCTTATTCTAAAGTCTTCTCGTTCTCTTCCACTCCCAGTAACCACTTGCGACTTAGTGGCTTTATCGTCTTGCTTAGGATGAAATGATTAAAAAAATAAAGTAATAGATTTGCAGTAAAACAGAACAAAAATTTGCATGTGTTTCTTGCTTTCTCTTCGAATTTTTTCTTCAATTTCAAATCAAATAAGAATTCAGCAAAATATTTGTTCAGAAGAGAAACGAAATGGATAAAGTAATAGTAATAAGAAAATAGTAATTAATTAATACTAATAAGAAAATAGGAAAACTGTGCCTCATTTTAGTAGTAGTTGCAGTAGTAGAAGGATTAAACAATTACGTCGTCTTACAATTTTATTTCTTTCAATTTTGTTTCGTTAGGATTTAATGAAAATTTCGAAAGTTCAAAGCAAACATCTCATTTGTTTAGTTCTAAAATGTTCCTTTTTTTACTGGAAATATTTTCGAAAAAGAAACTAAAAATTGAAAGATTAGTTAAGAACTTAAGCTACTAAGTACTGACTAAATCAAGATAATAAAAAGGAAACACAGAGAGAAAAACGTTTAGTGTTAATATTTTGTGCATGCATTT